>JAVFBZ010053634.1:0-10146 GCA_032466195.1 Katharina tunicata
AAAATTCGGACAACACCTTAGTTGCTCCTAATAGTAACATTTCAGAGTTCAATTAAGGACAATCTTCAAGCAACAATACAAAATTGCCTATGTTGATTTTTGTCCAGCCTAATCAAACTCAGTTCACACTTCATGGTTCAGTTTTTCATACCATGCTATCAACAACGAACAGAACGAACCAAAGTTACGGTTGGAACACTATTATAAAAGCAGTCATATTTATCAGGAAGGAAAGTTAACATAGCTGAAGGCCAGTCGTTAAATTTCTCGTTCGACCAGCAATAAGTAATGCCAAAGAGGAGCGAAGTAAACATATTGGGTCGAGTTTATAGGCTGTCTTCAAGTTTGTTTGATTCACAGTTCGGAGATCGTGCGTTGTTTTAACGAAGATTCTTCCCGATTTTTCACCATACACCGGCAACGCAAACTCGTCTTATAAATAAAATAATCGAATGTACGATGTTAAAGATCAATCAAAAAAATCGAATTTTGTTGATATATTTTTTAGTCAAGGTTGCTTACAACATGTTAGATGTATTCAACAGGGATACGTATCAGACAATATCTGAAAACTGACTTGTGATGATGTGAACGTCGTTATTATACATCTCTCACTTACCACTATGGTCAAGATTAAAAGGAGCGACGGAATAGAGCGATTGATTGAGTGGGGTATTACGCCGTACTTAAGGTTGTTTCACTCTTATGAAAAGCGTTCCAGACACGATGGGTGAAGGTAACCTGCCTTAACGAAACTCGCAACTAAGAGGACAACACAACATGTTTACAAGACGAACGTCAAGACTCCACAAACAAATTAGCTGCCTTAACCAAGAGAACGTCGCGATCAACGTCTTGTTCAAGAGTATTTCTGATATATGACGACTTTGCAATGCCACGTATGGTGGAAAATGTAAAGAAATCTACTAAAAACCTCCCCGCCATCTCCGCAGCCACCTGCAAACAATGCCATTTGAACTTGTGGCGGATACATACACGGGTATCCAGCAGTCCAAAGCTCCAGCGAAACCTTGTAGTATCCTTCAAAGTAGTGAATTTAAGATACGTTGATGAACGAATCCGCTACAGAAATATAATGCATTGGTGGTGGAACTGACTTTGTGTCCGTCTTTGTTATTTTCAAATATAGGACAGGCTGAAACAGAGGGCTAGGTATAGATAATTGGTTATGGCCTCGAACAGAACACTGTTTCGGGTAGCTATTAGTCTCTTGATCCCTTAAGACATTAAGCTGGTCTTACAATAGTTATATCGGTGAGTTTACGTCATTGAGATTCTTCAGAAAATACCACTGTTTATCTGATTCGATCTAAAACATGAGTTAAATTACTTCATGAAGGTAATTACCGATCCAATTTCGTAAGGATTACCACTAACACGTATGTTGATAGGCAGAATTTCATTTCTCACACGAAAATTAAACTACACAATTTGTTATTTTGCCTTACACATTTGTTTTCATTTGCTTTACCTTTGTTTTCAATTTTCAATTCTTACACGAAAATTTAAACCACAAAAATTGTAATTTCACCTTTTGACTTTGTTGTCATGATGTGATTTTCGGCGAAGGCAATACTGGTACTAATTGTATATTGTATATGTTGAATTTGGAAATCGAATTATTTCAGAAGGCAATGCTTTAATTTCGACATCGGTGTATCTTTATTGATTTTATCTCATAGGGAAACTATATTGATTATGCTTGAGTTCTACAGGACGTTTGGTTAAATCTAGGGTAAGGCGGATATATGGTTTGATTGATGATAATCGTGGCGGCATTTATCCCTGGTGAGTTATGTTTATGGGACATCTTAGGGAATTACCTTGTGTGAGCTGTCTGGTGCTCGTCCAGAAATTTGACTTTAACGTTACACAATGTGTAGGGATGCGAGATTTATAGAATATCTCCCATGAACTGGTGGTGATAACCTAAGGACATCTGACCCAAACCATCGTTGAACATAAAAATATGTGACCTAAACCATGTTGAACAATGTGTAGGAATGTGATATTGATAACATATAATCAAGAATCGTTGACGATAAAGGCAGATGACCGAAACTATCGTTGCATCACGAGTGCAACACTTAACCTGTGTATGTAAATGACATAACATGTTGGTTGCCGACACCTCTACCTTTCAAACAATGACTGAAAATTCAAGAAAATTGCTGGCATAAGATTATTGGCTATAATATCATTTTAAGTATTTTCTTTAAGCTAACACTAATGCTATAATAAAATAACTGCCTCCTGAACTCCTTGGACTTGTTTTTAGGAATTAAAAATATTTTATTTTCGTATTTGGATACCGAAAAACCTAGACAGTAAATTCTCTGAGTTACTGTCTGATAACACTGTTATTCTTCCAATTGATTTTGTTGGTCGTTGCTTCTGAGGGCTTCTGTATAGTTTGTAGAAGCAGAACATGCGTCTGGGGCGTCTCTGTGGTGAATTGTAAAACGACTTAAGTAATTAAATCACATACTAAATTGTGGTTGTGTGTGACTGGGTGATAATACCACTATTGATTAATGACTCGACTCCTGTAAACCAGCGCAGCTTTCTCATAGGCACCTAAAGCAATTATCTGTTGATGTGGGGAGACATACCATCAATATCCACGAGGCCATTCGTCCTCTACCACTCGCTCCAGACCCCCATTTAGGGTTTAATGGAACGGTATATCATTAGGCCTATTTGACGGAAATCAAGACCCGATAAAATGTGTTTATTTTCGTCGCGAATGGTCAAGTATTAGAAGGTCTGATTTACACCGCGGGCATTGGTTGCACCCATTACAATTCCAAACAACTAAATTTTAACGAAAGTAGAGATCTTGCCTCTACCCAATTCCCACTCCCATATACATGCAAAACAAATTTTTTATCATGACAGACGTGCTACGCCAAGAAATGTCGATGCCCTCCGAATAATGGATGGCCAAATCCGAAGAAAGGATACAATGTGGTGATTTGTGAAAGATCCGTATTGTTTCACGTTATTTAATCACACACTGTGTTGCTATATCTTGATTTTGTTTGATCGAGTAAACTAACAGAGGCTTTGCTTTCTCTTGGATGAGTATGCCATTTACTTCACTTGTACTTTTTTGCTTGTATATTTATTTGATTGGTGCCTAATGTCGTACTCAAGTGTATTTCACTTATGTTATGATTTACCGTTGCTGGTATGTATTGGAAAACCTGAAAACAACAAAGCCTCGTAAAACAAACGACCATCTCCGCAGCCACCGTTAACATTTCCTTATATGCCTAAGGTCGACAGAGCGATTCATTCCTATGCCGGGTAGTATCAATGGAAGCATTTAAAGATTGAATTGAGTTGGATGCAATGGAGGCAAACAAAATAGTAACAACATAACACAACCAAACAGCTGAATACACAGGAAGGTAAAGATCATGTCTTTTTACACTTACAAGTCTCATTGAGATAGCACTGGTGATGTCTTCCAAAGTAATAATCGATACCGTAATGTCAAAATGAGCGCAATTGACCAATGTCATCGGCTTTCCAAGTGAGGACAAAAAAATGCCCTTACTGAGCTTACAACAGAACGGTATAATGTGTGTAATTTAAACAATTGCTTGGAGTGTTTTGTATTATTTTGTCATTTTTGCACAAATAATAAGGTCAGAGAAAAGTCGTTCTGGTCAAAGTGTCAGTTTTTGAAACGGAGAAACAAACCAAGGTTGCTTTAGTCGAATTGAAAAATATTAACGTATACTGTGTTGGTGAAATAAATGGCTAACACTTATTCATTTAAAATTACCAACAAAACTGCTCGCGTTTTAGAGAATGACATCGAAAACTCTAAGCATTAGCAATTACTAGACGTGCAATAGTTACATAACGTTTCGCTGTCTCAATGACAAATATATAAAATCCCCGACTGTTTCTGTTACAAACGTTAGGGCTTAATAAAGGATCGGAAAAAAAAACGTTTGATCCAACAAAAACAATAATGGCAGTATATATTATTTTGGTAAATTTAGAGAAAAATAACTTTGCTTGCACAGATTATACAGACATAGATGATAATAGAAAATGATGATTTTTTTTACATTAGGCTTTATATCTTCCTGCGTAGTTGCATAGTTTAAGTGCTAATAGATTATCTACATAAATAAACGCCTAGCTGATCTGCGTAGTATTTACATCTGCCAGCTTTTGTATCGATCGACTGAATTATTTACCTAATCAATGCCTTCAGTTATACTTTGTAAATGTAATAAAATCAGGTTAATTATGAGGAATAAATCTTTCTTTATTGTTTACGTGATTTTTATTTTCTATTGGTGTCTTATATAATCTTTCTTTTTTTTGTTATTTTAGTTTTAATTTGGACTACGGTGTGCCAGCAATTAGGTCAAGGCAACCATGCTCGACCGCAACAAATAAAACAATAAAGAGTAGTTTCAGGACGCACAATAGGACGCAACAACAAATCGGCTTCATGATGCCCTTTATTACAGCACAGAAAGCTCCCGTCAAATCTGACAGTCTCTAAAAAAAAAATTATGAAATTTATATACAGAAGTGAAAAAAGGAATATTTACCTCTAATCTCAACCAAGTCATAACGCTCTTTCCGAGTGCATTTCTCGCAAAAAGTGCTAGTTACTTTCAGACTGACAAAGGGCGTATTCGTTTAACGATCTTTGTATAGGAAAATGACATCCATTGTCAGGCGGAATATTGGAGATCCCTCTGATCATAGAAGCGGAAAGTCACGATAAAGCCTTAGTTGTCCGTTGACTCAACTGTACATAGAACGTTTTAAACCAATCAATATGCCAGGTTGTAGGAAGTGCGAGGCTATAGGTAACTGTGTGTGTTCAATCCGTCAGCCTGCACAAGGTCCCTCCGATAGTCAGATGCAAGGACGTGATATCTTTACATTTAACCCGCTCAGCACCGCATAGACGGGCAAACAGTGGTCGGGATGTTCACCGAAGTGGTCGGAATAAGGATTTACCAACAGTTGCAGCTGGTATAGCCGCCCTCAAACCCGACCGATCATATTTCATACACTGCCTTCTCTGTGTTTGTTCCGGTTTGTTTGTGCTGTTAAATTTGATCAAATGGAAGGTCTATCAGTATATGATTTTTGCTTTGACCATGTTAGCTATAATTGGATTATCGCGTTGTTTGCATTTCTCAATTGATCATTACGGCTACTAAGGGAAGACTCGCACATCTGTTTAACGTTTGTTGTTGCTTACCTTTGGTGCTAGTCATAAGTTAATACTACGACTGGCAGGGTTAGATGCTGGTAGCAACCACTGCAAAGGACATATTTTCTCGACGCAGTTGTATGCTTCATTTCATCGTCAACAATTTAGTGGAAACAGTTGTCAGTAAAAATTAGGCGACGTCACTTCTATTATTTGAGTCGCTTTTGTTTCATTATGTGGAAAACTTTAGTTAGCGTTACTTTTTATCTTATTTTTTATTAAACTGAGACAATATATTTTCTGACAAACTTCAAAACACATTGAATGTTTAAAACCAATTCATGAAGAAATTTGCTAATTTTGGAGCCAGAATTTAATGCGATCTTCAACCCATAAAACGACCAAGAAATCAATTAACCGACGAAGAGAACCAGACATGTTGGATTATTACTGAATTCAATGGTAATGGTACATCGCAATCGGATGCGGACAATTTTATCAGTAAGTCGTCAAATTACAAGTTAACATCTAATCTAGATAAGAACCGTCCGATGGAAATCAAGCCATACGAGAGTGAATCAGATGCGTCTTCAGATACAGCACAAACAAGCAGTCACGGGTATCTCATGAGATCGTCTTCTAGAATTTTAAAGGGTTTCAGAAAGACAGCCGCAAAACGAAAAGGGTTACTGCGATTAGCCAATGGGGCCGGCTCCAACAAATCTGATCCAAACGAACGGGACGCTGTGCCACATAGAAATCAAACGTCGTCTATGATTAACCGAATCGCTCCCACGAACGACATACCTATGTGCGAAACTGGCTACATGGCAGACACGGAATGTTCGTTCACTGAAAGTAACATTTTAGCATCTCCTAGAAAATCACCTTCAAACTGTCTCGCGAACAAACCTGATGGAGTGGTTTCTTTACCGTGTAGTCCCTCTAACCTCAGTCTCCACAGGATACGGCAAGGCAACATGGTCCACAAACTAATTGTTACGACCTACGTCACAACGTTTCTGGGATTTATTGTGTCACTACTCCATCTTTACACCTTATTCGGGAGTTACGAGATTTTCGGAAATAATCCTCAACCTGACCCGTGGCCGTGGTTGTTGTTTCAGACGTTTCAAAGGTTGGTAGGTATTTCGGGGCATTATTTCTTTGCATTAGTTTATGTATTTTTACTTGCGCTAGGTTCGATCTCATTTGTCAAAAATATGTATACATTTCTCTAAATTTATACAATAATATATATATATGCCAGTACCAGATCATCAGAATAACCCAAAACTACAAAAAAACATTTGTGGGTGATATCTAGATAAACAAGTCCGCACTGCGATACATACCCCGTGGCCTGCAGCAAATACGAATCCAGTGGCTGCAGGCACAAATGTCGAGGTGTTGAAGCATGTGTTAATAATACCTGCCTCAAGACCTTGGCATTTGTACTGTGTGGATGTTTAAACAAATATAAATCATGTGGCTGCAGGCTTTGAAGCATGTATTATTAATACATGCCTCAAAGCCTTGACACTTATGCTGTGTGCATTTAAAAACTCACTTTTTAAGAAAACCATGGTTCAATTGAAAATTCAGGCTCCGTTATGACTTGCGTAGTACTATCAGGTATATATTGCCCAATTTTCAGAACAATCCTAACATTATTGACAGAGAAATAGTCCATTTAGTTAGTGTTACATCATCAACAACAACAACAACAAAAACACCAATAAGAGAGTGAGTAAGATCTAGACACCGTTCACCACGCGGTAAAAAGACGCTATTTTAGTGTCCCTGTGTCAGTGCTTACCGTAGAGAAAGATTCGTAGCCTTTACCTGGATAAAAAATGCGTTCGTTCTACCCTGAGCCTCTGTAGCTCCTTCGGTTAAAGTGTGGCCCTGCTAGCCAAAGATCAGAGTTCGAATCCCGGTGGGGGCAAGAAAATTTTCTTTCTCTACATTTATACAAAAATATATCAGGGAAGTTGTCGGTGGATGAGTGAAACATGCACTGATGAAGATCTCAAATAAATCGACGTTAAAAAACCAAACAAATACATCAGTATATTTTTAAAAAGGTTTATGCACTTTAGCATTCATGTGTTCATTGTTGTGAGTATAATGTTTACTGAATTTCTATCTTAACTTGTTTAACGTATGATAGATATTCGCTAACAAATGTGGTTGAGACTAAGGTGACAATGCACAAGTGTAATAACTAACAAGCCTTAAATTTAAATTAATGGTGTGTTTGTTTGTCTAACGCGTGTAGCAAAGGTTTTCTTTCACGCTTTCTGAAACTGTGATTACTGTAAAAAGTCACCATTTCACACCTACTGATTAAAGTAAATTTGAGTGACTGTCCTCGTGGAGTAAAATAGAAAGGTAATGTTCGATAATCCAAAAGTTGTTTTATTCTCATCTTGAGCACCAAAACAAATATGAGTCTCTTGCGTGTTGTTGCTATCTGAGCTAAGGAGTCACGAATTCGATTGCTATTTCTTGCATTGTACATGTACATGTAGATTTGCGCATGTTGTCTTTGTCTTGTGTATTGGGCCCACATTTGTTAAGTACATAGCATTGTTTTGCTTCTAGGGATTTAGAGGAGGGTCATTTGCTCCTTGGTCGGACCCAGCATTATTCTTCCCTTTTCAGTATCTTGGGTTGATGTGTGCTGGAGGAATTTAATTACTTAAACTAATTCAAAAATAGTACTAATCACAAATTTCCACGTTCTCATGAGACCACTATGGGAAACCACTCTGTAACATTGTAATAACATTTTGAGCCGATTTCAGTGACCTCTGTCAATTAAACAATGTGATGTATTTTCTTTTTTATTGGTACATATGTTGAAAAGCTTAAATTAATTATTTTCATTCAGATTGGTTGAGTTTGGGATGGGAGCTTCTATTGGCGTGTCAGGATGGTGGGTAATTCAGTATCGACATCAGAGATATACATTGCGGCGACGACAACAAGACAACTGATCTTACGTGAGAGCTAGTGTCCAAAGAATTTGGGAGTGAGAAATGCGTTATGAATTCATTCTCCTCAAAAACAATTACGGACACTTTAGCTTAAGCTGTCATGGCATTGTTTCCGTTAGTTTCACGATAGAAGTGCCTTTGCCAATGCAGTTGCGGACTTTCGAAAAAGAGACAAGAGGATATGAAGATACCTATCCTATTTATTTATGTGCTGTAACCAAGAAAACATGAAGTCGGCCATAACTGCTTCAGTCTGTATTAAATTGGTTTGGTTGTGAATAAGATTTAATTTTATAAACTTGAGACGAATCGAAAATTATTATTAACTCAATCCGTTATTTTCTATAAATGTATGTTTAGCAAAATTTATTATGGCCACCTTACCGACACAATCATAAAGAGGATTCAGTAGGGATTGTAATATATTCTGCCTCTTTTATTCATAGACTCTTATGTCGACACCTTTCTGACAGAGGACATGTTTTTTATACCAGAAAAGACAGCCTTGTCCATGACATCTTGTCACAATTTCATAATATAGGTTTGTCTACAAAGTACTATGTTCTTACTTGGTCATGACAGCAGACGGTCAAATAATCCAATAATAGCCTTAAAATCTAACATAGCAGAACAAAATATGTATTTGAACACAAATAATTAATAAATGATCCCTTCACGTGAAGGTTCGATAATAAGGCATTCAGTTTATATTTGTTTTAGAATTCCTATGTAACTAAACCAGGAAGAATCCACAAGTGAAATGTGTGATGAATTATCAACTTTTTATGTCTCCTACAAACTTTGTTGAAGATCCTTTGCCATCAGACTTTAATAAGTAAGACTTTAAACAGGATTTGTTCAGTCCATTTACAATACCACCTCGGTGAACAAGGGCTTTGATCAAATATATTGCGGTCATTTTGTTACAACTCTTTGATAAATAACTGTTTGAATCTCTTATGCATGAAGAATATAAAGAAGACAAAAAGAAAATTATTTCTTTATTTAATTGATTATTTATTTGGAATTTAATATCGTACTCAAGTATATTTTGCTATTGTGACGATTTTGCGTTACTAGTGGGAAAAAAAAGGCATAAAAGAAACCACCCCGGGCAGACTTCCCTTCTACATCTCTGATGGACAAGGAGATTCGAATCTCTACCGTAGAGTGGAGGCGAGTCCAACGCCCATCTCATCCACGGCGTGACTGAATCCAAAGAAGCATGAAAATTAGCATGACCGCTAGTAAGATATACAGTTATTAGTAGGCCTATATGAATGTTTTGTGAAACACATACTACAAAAGAATTGTTCACCTTTACAACTCACTAAACCATAAACTGTTGACTGTATGGGGTTTCAAAAGCCAATGTGTAAACCGAACTTAAAGAGGATCGCTTCTCTTTTTCGCTTGAAAGACACAATCTGTCGGAAAAGGCAAAACTAAAAGACGAGAAATACATGAGCTACGGGGTTGCGTGAAACATGTCATTTTTACACATAGTTGGATATTGATGTTTAATATCAGGGGGTGGGTTTAAAGCAAAGTTGAATGCTTGTGACGAAGATAAAAGGACAGTGTTATTTGAAATATCAGTATCATAACCCGAGTGGGCGGTTGACGTGACTACCAGGAATACGAGAATTTTTGTTTAACAAGACGAGTATAAAACAGCATGATGTTGTTCGAGACGCGAATACATTAATGACGTCACCCGAAATGAAACATCTTTGTATGCAATCTGCAAATAGAAATGATGGCTTTTTAAGTAAATACCTCAAAGTGATATAAGGAAAAGCGTTAGTCAACGGCAATGAGATCCAACATTTATCGGTCATTTCGCCTCTATATCAATAATCAGGTATTTTACTGTTTTATCGCTTGATGAAAAAACACTGGTACGATTGTACTGAAACTTGCCAC
>JAVFBZ010053656.1:0-10145 GCA_032466195.1 Katharina tunicata
CGCAGTGCTAGCCCAAACGAGTAACAGATTCCACCCTTACGGACACAGACAATGTTATATCGCACAGTGCTAGCCCAAACGAGTAACAGATTCCACCCTTACGGACACAGACGATGTTATATCGCACAGTGCTAGCCCAAACGAGTAACAGATTCCAGCCTTACGGACACAGGTGGGTTAAGAGTGCACCAGGAAACAGTACCCCGTAGTAATATATCCAAAAAAGGGTCAGAAAGGTGCAACACGTCAATGAATGTGTTTTATTGTCATTTGAACGGCAGCCTAGCATTACTTTCAGGCAGCATTACTTAAAGCTACTGCCGTGGTTAATCGAACAGTACTGCCACAATTAAACCAATCACTGCGTTAGAGTACAAACCAATAGTTTTGAACGTTGACAGATTATGGTGAAGTTCCTTTAACAAAACAACTTCGGGATCTTCGCAGCCACCGGAAAACTTAACCTTGCATGCCTAAGGTCCTAAAACGGAAACTCGGAACATTGAAAGGGAATCAGCAGTTTATCGCTTAGCTAACTGAACCACGACGTGGCTCCGCATTGTCCAAAGTCAATGATTAAGTTGACCATGAAATAGGAAGGTTTCAATAGAATCAGTATTGCCATTAACACTTTATTTATTTATTTATTTTATTGTTTATAAACGTCGTTCTCAAGAGTATATCACTAATATGAGGACTTTGCCGTTGTATTTTGCATAACGAGGAAGAAACCACCCTGCAATCTCCGTAGCCACTGGAAACGTCCTTTATATACCTAAGGTCCATAAGGGGAATTCGAACCTATTCCGGGGAGAGTGAAGAGAACGCCGCAGTCCAACGCTCAACCAACTAAGCGACGTCGCGACCAGCATTTTCACGTAGATAAGAATAACATTTTGTAGAAATTGAATGTGTTCTCAGATAAGCTCTTTGTTTAACTCTAAGATGCGAAACTTAAATGTTAAATGTCCCTGTAGAAGTAAATTTTAAAAGTAAAAATAAATTTTATCATGTGATAAGTAATTTCAAGGGTTCAAATTCAAACTCTGATGAATTCTTGGAGATTTGAAAATAATAAAGTTAAGATTTGTCAAGGTTTAGTAATGATGGAAACATAAAAACTTGTAAAGAACACATACCTGTCAATGCATATGGTCTCTATAATTTTTTGTTTATGTAAGTTTTGGACTTGAATTTAAATTTGAGATAATATTAATAAAGAAGAAGTGAAATGTAATGCTCCATACATACGGTTCTTTAAATGACGTGGTGTAAACGACACCCACAATGCCAAGCTGTTCAGTACTGTGAAGGACACGGGAGCCTGTTTGATACGACGAATATCACTCGAGCCTGTTAATTTATCAAAATCACACTGCACAATACTTTTGTTTAGAGTTTTGAGTACATTTTAGCTAGGTCGGTACCGATAAACATTGAACAAAGTTTTTAGCTTTTGTAGAGTTTTGAGTACATTTTAGCTATGTTAGTACCGATAAACATTGCACAATGTTTTTACCTTTTGTTTAGAGTTTTGAGTACATTTTAGCTAGGTCGGTACCGATAAATATTGAACAAAGTTTTTAACTTTTGTTTAGAGTTTTGTGTACATTTTAGATAGTTCGGTACCGATAAACACTGCACAATGTTTTTAGCTTTTGTTTAGAGTTTTGAGTACATTTTAGCTATGTCGGTACCAATAAACATTACACACTGTTTTTAGCTTTTGTTTAGCGTTTTGTGTACATTTTAGATAGGTCGGTACCGATACACAATGGACAAAGTTTTTAGCTTTTGTTTAGAGTTTTGTGTACATTTTAGATAGCTCGGTATCGATAAACATTGCACAATGTTTTTAGCTTTTGTTTAGAGTTTTGTGTACATTTTAGATAGCTCGGTACCGATAAACATTGCAACATCAGAGAACAATAGACTGAGAATATATAGTTATACAGGGCAGAGAACTAAACCATACATACATGGAGATCAGTAGTTAACTGGTTAGGTTCACAACACACAAGTTTATGCATTCTAAAATAGAGAATCAAATCAGTCACACGGACCAGTCTCCTACCGTCGAGTCTTTGACTCTAAGGCATTGACAGCCATCTTGTTGTTCACATAGAAAAAATTATCTCTGTTTGCTTTTTGCAGCGAGTGAGTTAACATGTGTTTAGATGGTACTGCTTCACGATTTTATCTATTTTTTCTCCCTTACAGACTTCAGACTCGGCCCTACAACAATTTTTTTCCTTGTTTAATTTTAGGTAATTTGGTAGTAAAATTACGACGATTTATTCGCAAGCGCACTTTTTTGCGGAAACATTACTACAGCATCAACAAGGATAGCCTGTCATTACATTAGTGCTGGTATTTTTCTCAATCTGGAGACAGGTACGAGCCTATTTTAGTAACTTATGCTGACACTTCGAAAGGTCAATGACAATGTTTTTGTGTTTGCAAGTGTTTACAGTTCACGGACTTTACCAAGTAAGTCGACATGCCATTTAAATGTGTTGGTATGTGTTCGACTTCTTATGCAATGCAGGTTTACACGGTTTTCTGAATTTTCGAATAAAACGTATCCCGTTAATCGCTGTTGACACAATGGTTAGAATAAACATGGCTCAGTATATAAAGATCAGCAACGTGTTCATCACAACACGAATTACAAGTTTCCCTCTTCCGTTGCAAAACACAACCAGGCGTGTATCCGGGGTCCTTATTCTTTGAACGACAACCAACGGTTCGCTATGAAGTTAACCTACGCTTTGCTCTCGGTCGCTTGTCTAGGAGTTCTTGGTACGTGCCGGGCTGATAAAGGGACCAGTGGCGATGACTTCATACGTAATTGTCCCGTCCGTTGGTGAGTTTCGACATACCCGCATAAGACATCCCACCGACTGTTCTCTATATTATGATTGCTATGAGAAAAAGATGAGAAGCTGCGCTGATGGGGCGGTGTACAGTACCTTGGTCGAAATGTGCGCATTTACAGGATCAGCATATGATGACTGCACCCCAGTCGGTAAAACAACAGGTAAGAAGTGGAAAATACATCTACAGCCATTTTTATCAAGTTGTGTCAATATAGACTTTTACTTTTATTGCTATTTTAATCTAGTGATGTTATTTTAGACTTTTTCTATTTAAACCTCATTGCTGGTAAAATGAACGTTATATTGTTTCTTGGTTTTCCAAAACTACACTGCATCAGACGATTACAAAAGTATTAGACAATGAACGTTTTTATTTTTTCCAATGACCAGCATATTCTATCGAACTATAGTTTATCTGGAAATTTACTTTTCATCAGAGCTAGTGAAGTGCCTTCACATGTTCAGTTTGTGTAAGTAACGATGTATGTCTGTTGTTGGAATAAATCGCATTGGCTTTAAACACCAGGTAATCAATCAACAGATAGAACCCTTAAATAAAGATCAACACTCTGTTAAGGAAGAAACACGATTGAAAATTGATAGTCAAAGTTTCGTCTGCTCTGACCCGGTGAAATACTGCATTATTGAATCGCTTGGGTTAATTAATACAGATTTCTCATTTGTATTTCTAAGGCCCTTCTGATGTGAGTCCCGCCGAGAGGTGTGAACAGGGAGGGACGGTGTTTCCCCATCCGGATGAGTGTGCTTTGTACTATAACTGTACTCCACCACACAGATGGAAACCCTTACGCGGCAAGGAATTTTGAAAGAATGTGAATATCCCAAATTGTTCAACACCCAAACACTCAGATGTGAAGACTTCGAAAATGTTAAGTGTGGAACAAGAAATGAACCAATTACAGGCTGTGAGTATAGAACAATGGCTTTCGCCCAAAATGTCTAGCTTTCCATAATAATCTTAACAGAAAGATCTAGAGATGTAGAATGGCCAATATTGTATTCAATGTCAGCATAAAAGAAAATTACATTTAATCCAACCCAGTAATGCAACTGTTGCATTCAATTGAGCCTCCTGTGCCCTAGTGATCCCCGAGCAAAAGGGGAGCAGGAAGCAAATTTGTTCTAGTATCTTGTTTTTAGTCCTGTAGATGTCCTTTGGAATATTGTGCATTGCAAGTGTTGTTTAGGGCGGCTTCCTTGATTGAAATAAATTTAAGTACGGCGTAAAACCCCAATAAACTACAGGATTGCGTATAGCCTTGTGTATATATTTTAACACTTCCATAAGAAAATTATATACCTTAAAATTTAATTCATCTAACAATAGTGTATTTGTTCGATATTTAAGGCGATTACATATCACTACGATGTTCAAGGGCGATGTGCCAACCGTGTAAGTATCTACTTCCTAGCTGTGTGAATCTAACTGATGGAGTACACTTTAACCACATGAATCCATGGCAGTCAGATTACATAATATGTAAAAAAGGGAGGACTGTAGCTAGAGAATCGTGTAAATACGTGGACGGTGTCATGTATGTTTTTTCACCTGAAACCTTGAAGTGCATCAGCATCTACGACGTTCCTGTTGAACATGGCGGACGCAGACCCGATGATACTGGAAAATAAAAGTGGCATTAATTGCCATATTATCGTGTATGCACCTTGTGAAAATTCCCGGACAACTTCCTTTTAGAATTAGTATCTACTCTGTAATAATTCTGAAAAATAACTCAGTTTGTATCTATTATAACTATTGTATTTGTTGGAGAGCAAGCAGCACGTGACAAATTGTACATTTCTCGATGTTATATGTTTTGTCTATGAACAATACGTATAATGGTTGAACTGTTTCAGTCTTGCGTTTCTCACAACTGTAAACTTACAATAAAAATCCGTTACAACTGTAAAATTACAATTTACTAAAGCCGAAAATTTTAAACAATAAAATACAAGGTTAACCTAAGTTTTAAGTTTGTTTTTTTTTTTACTGAATTTGAGTTTTAAGTTTGAATCATAATTTATTTATTTGATTCGTGTTAACCGTTGTATTGAAGAAAATATATTTTTATGACGATTTTACGTGACCAGTGTTTGGTGAAAAAAACTAGAATGAAACCTCCAAAAACACAACAAAATCTCTGGTGTTTTTAAAACCTCATTCATATAACCTCATTCATATAACCTCATTTATATGACCTCATTCATATAATCTCATTCATATAACCTCATTCATATGACCTCATTCATATAACCTCATTCATATAACATCATTCATATAACCTCATTCATATAACCTCATTCATTTAACCTCATTCATATGACCTCATTCACATAACCTCGTCATACCAAAGGTTAACAAGCGGGCTTAAACTCAATACTTGTTTGCGATAAATTGAGGGGTTCAGCAGTTGAATGTCCAGCCAACTGAGCCACGGAGCAGCCTTCAGACGTAGCCAAATCGTGTTTCTTGTAAGCTACATATTTGGTTTTATTAAACTAGTATTTTTTTTTTGGCAATTAATATAATAAACTCTACACTCTCCACCCCGACATGAACAAGATCAAATGGAGGTTGGTTGATGTTTTAAAACAAAATGCTATCCAGTTTTGTTTTCTATTGAGGTGTATTATTTTGTCCGGAATAGATAGTGTTGTCAGTGCTCAGTTCTTTGTCTCTATTGCAGTGGGTTTACAGTTCCTGGCAGGATGACACTATTTTGAACGATTTTTACCGAAATGCAACAAAGAAATTGAGGTGAAAATAACCTACTGTGTGACCTTAAACTACAATTAGACATGGGGGAAACATTTCAATGCACATTAAACGATTTTCAAAAAAATATAGTTTTGTTTAATGTGACTTGTTAGAATAAGTAATACACGAATTAATAACACGAAGTACAAGTCTTCAAAAGTGTCTTTTAGATGCTATAATTGTACCTAAACCGTCTATGTCATATTGACACAGCAAATACCAAAAGGCTTGTTATCTTCTGTCGTTTACAGCTGGTCGTCACGTAATGTAAACATGAAGTACAACAGTGATTTCCTGTAATGTGTCAGACTACCTGTTCAGCTGTCTTACTGAGAGCCCCCCTTCTATCGAGAGAAGCATTGGTCGCACTAGGATGGACATTAAACGATACTTATGGCACTTTTGTACCACCATAGAATGTTTTGTTATTTGACTAAGAAGGATATCAAATGACCCTCATTTTTACGTCTCTGAACTGAGCATTACCGTTAATAAAAAATAAAAATAGAGAAAAGGTTGTTGGCATTTATTGGTCTTCAAGTGAGTATAATTTACAAAACAGTATAAGTATCGACATACTAAAAAGCGCTGGGACCGAATTAAATTATGTATTTTTGCGAAGTTTAATTGCGCGCGTACCAGAAAATTAGACACAAAATGTTTCCAAGCACTGGTTTGGCAGATAATGCAAAACGCTAGAAGGAAGTATCACCTTGCCCGCAAAAAGCAATATAATATCAAGCGAAATATAATATCGAGCGAATTATAATATAGTTTTGAACGACATAATTACATAAAGTCAAGCAGAATATAAAATAAACAAAGCGTAAAGTAAAGTATTAAAAAAATCAAGGAAATTAAATAAGTATAAAACCCTCAAAATATTGATATTTGATCAATCAATTAAATCATACAAATAAAAAAATGAAATAACTATTAAATGTATGTATGATTTCTGCCAGGAACAGAACTCTGACAAGAACAATAATTATGGAGAATATTATCCGAATGAGTCAATAACTTGTTTTACCCTGAATCCAAAGCAACGTGCAAAGGAATGGGCGATACATCGGATGTAAACAAAGCATCTCTTGGCAACGACCATACAACCCTCAAACGATTAAACTTTATTAAATTTATTAAGATGATTTAGAAAATAGAAATGATCACTGGAAGAGAATCAGCTGTAATATATCAAGAATATAGCCGGGCGAAGAAGATGAGTTACAAAATAAAGTGAGTAAAATAAAGTGTATCCCAAGATACAGAACCAAGATGTTTGGTTACCAATCCCTCAGTTACCAGGGAGCGAAACTTTGGAACCACCTCCCGAACAACATAAAACAAGCAACTACCATTTATAATTTTAAGCAACACGGTATGGATGTAGTTGTTCCCTCTGTGGTGATTTATTTTAGATAATCTCATATATTTGTAGAGTTTAACAAAAGCCATATTTACACTTTTTATTATAAACCTATTGAACTGTGATATTTACCATTCTCTTGTATTGTATGTGTATATATATATATACCAAGAGCTGTAGCTCAGTCGGTTAGAGCGTTGGCCATGCTAGCCAGAGACCCGAGTTCGAATCCCGGTGGAGGCAAGCACAATTTTCGTTCTCTACATTTATACAAAAAATATATATATGCCAGTACCAGATAATCAGAATAACTCAATAACAAAAAACAAATTTATGGGTAATTTCTAGATAAAAAAAAGACACCATTTCGGTGTCGCTGTGTCAGTGCTTACGTAGAGAAAGATTCGCAGCCTTTACATGGATAAAAATTCGCTAGTTCTACCATGAGCCTCTGTAGCTCAGTCGGTTAGAGCGTTGGCCCTGCTAACCAGAGACCCGAGTTCGAATCCCGGTGGAGGCAAGCAAAATTTTCTTTCTCTACATTTATACAAAAAATATATAAAATATGTGTGTGTGTGTCACAAAAATAAAAAAATCTTATATACTGTGCAATATTTATATTGCTAATAAATATTATATTTCATAATAGTTTTATGTTCTCTAATAGTCGGCACAAGTAGCCTTAGGCTAAAGTAAAAAACGATTATCAATAAAGTTCGATTTGATTTGATTTGATTTGAGTATGATCATGCCTAATGCGTCCCATAACAACATAACATTTCTAAAACCCCTGTAGGCAGCAAGCGACAAATTGATGATGGCACTTGCATCGGAATAAAGTGCAGCTAAGTATTGTTTTCATAGATGCAATTATGTACGAAAACAAAGTATCATTTTTTTATATCTGAGTAGGAAACTTATGAAAAGAAAGATACTTCAATATGTATTTGACTCGAAAGAAGTTTTTAAACAAGATTTGAAAAATGTCATTGAGAACTTCCGAGATCCTGTATCTTCTATGACGTTTCCAGTTTCTTTACTCATGTGCTAGACATTGATCGAAAATATGTACATAATAGAAAAAGCCCTAACAGACAAATTAAAAAAAAAGTTTCACGGTTATTTCAGTTTTTGGAGATGGGTCTTGGTTTGACATATATTTCACAAAGTCACAACATTTATTCTAACAAACACGGCTGTGCATTAGGGTTACCTAAATCACATACACATTACATCACATACACATCAAGCAATTTAAACAAACAAACTCTGTCCTAGTTTGAAAAAAGTCTCATTAGCTTGCCGATCTCCAAAAACTGTCATTTAAATGCGGCGTCATGTTCAACCTTCTATTTCATACTGACACATCAAATACCACAAGTCTTGTTGACAAAAATTTCTGTCACTTACTCCTGGTTGTCACGTAATGTAGGCTAAAACATCAGTAATTTGCTTTAACGTGCCCTTATTCAAATTGGTTCCGTTACAGGAATGTCACTTTCGTAAAACATCTCAGGTCATAGTGCGGATTGGTCATTAAGCAAATTATTCAAACCAATGACAACACTGTATTAACGAGATAGTGTACAGCGAACAAACGCCTTTCTTGATTGTCTTCCATCGATCAAATTTAGAGAAGAGATTCAAGTGTATATTGCCAAAAAGTAGATTCCATATCTGCATTAAAACTGTAACTAACCATAGAGGACACGATTGGCGTGATTAGAACAGTTCTGAATGGAGCAATCACATTATTAACATATACTTTCCACAACAGACTGTTGCGGTAATTTCCACAACAGGCAGGTGTGATACTTTTAGCTACAGACGGGTGCGGTACTTTCAGCAACAGACTGTTGCGGTACTTTCCACAACAGATTGTTGCGGTAGTTTTCACAACAGACATGTGTGATATTTTCAGTTACAGACGGGTGCGTTACTTTCCACAGCAGCAGACTGTTGCGGTATTTTCCACAACAGACAGGTGCGATACTTTCAGCTACAGACGGGTGCGGTACTTGCAGCAACAGACTGCTGCGGTACTTTCCACAATAGGCAGGTGTGATACTTTCCATAACAGACACGTGTGGTACTTTCCACAATAGACAGGTGTGATACTTTCCACAACAGACTGTTGCGGTACTTTCCACAACAGACAGGTGCGATACTTTCCACAACAGACAGGTGAGGTAATTCCATAAAAGACAGATGCGGTACTTTCCACAGCAGACAGGTGCGGTACTTTCCACAACAGACAGATGCGGTACTTTCCACAACAGACAGGTGCGGTACTTTCCACAACAGACAGGTGCGGTACTTTCCACAACAGACATGCGCGGTACTTTCCACAACAGACAGGTGTGGTACTTTCCAATATTGTACGTAGTTGAAACACTGGCATCTGAATATATCCAAAGAGAGTATATGTAAAAGGCCTATTCAAAGGACCGAAGCAAGAAATGACAGCACAATAAAAACGATATAAAGCTTGTTCATCTTAGATGGGAAAAACATATGTCTTAAATAAAGTTCCCCATCTAATCTGAGCGTATTTGCAGGGAGTTTTGGTGGGCTGAAATATCGAGTTTTTGGCCTTTGCTTTAGCTTCCCATCGTCAGATGATTTGTTCGAAAGTGGGCGCAAATTAGTGCATTTGTGTGAAAAGTCACGTAACGCGTGAATAGAAAGAACATTTACTAGCATAGCGCTCTCAGATCATTTGACGCATATATACGACCGACCGACTACTCGAAAAGTTTTGGTAAAACCCTGTAGCCCTTTTGCCTCCCCACTATCAAGAAAGGGCTGCTGCTAAATGTTACCTACGCATCGCAACGTAGATAATTAGACAGTTATGGAAATGGCGACCGCATTTACATACATAATAACATACAATACTCAAGACCAAAACATATAATAGTGGACAGAGTTTGACAATGAGAGTGTTATAATGTTAGACAGAAAAGTTATATGGTACAGAAGTGGAACAAAAGAAGCCCAGAATCATTCTACATCATTGATACCCGTTTTAAATATTTTTTTCCCAATGTTTCATGTAACTGACTTAACGCATACGCTTAATTGTTAAGAGTTTTTCGGAAACGTCTTCATTTCAACTATT
>JAVFBZ010053667.1:0-10145 GCA_032466195.1 Katharina tunicata
TAACTTTGTACATAGTAAATTTATTTTTATTCTTTCATAATTATGTATATATAAATATCCATCAACTTTTAAAATGATTTTTTTATATAACTTAATAAGCACAAAAATATTCTTATAAAATTGTTTTATTGTTTTATTGTATCTTATTGTATATACTTGTTATATACAGGGCCGTCTTGGAAAACAGCCGTACGGGTTGAAGATGTATTTTTACCCTGTTGAAATAAATGATCTTATCTTATCTTATCTTATACAGCGAGTAAAAGATGTAATTTTTACTAGCTTCGCCTAGAAAGTTAACTACAATACAACAACGCGACATGTTAACGTTGTGCCGCCAGATGACGTGTTTTTACGATCGCAAATTGTATTAGCAAAATAATACATGGATGCACCTATTTCATCCGTAATTGCCAAAGTGTATATGGAAAGTTTTAAACAATATTTCTTTGAATCCCTTCACTGTCATCCTTCCTTCATTATGCAGAAGATCTGTGGAAGAGAATTTCGTTATCATCAAAAATAATGGATAGAGGATTTTTGTCTATTCTTGAACATGATTGACATAAATATTCTGTTGACCAGTTAGGCATCAAATAAACTCTCTTTTTGGACATGTCTGCAAGTTTTATAGCGAGGGTCTTTACAAGCCGCTATTTATCGTAAACCCACACATACAAACCAGTATCTGAAATTTGATTCACATCAGCATAACAACACAACTAATGACGTAAATAAAAAACGAATAAATAGAAACAGAATACGCGTGAGTTAAAGTGTCTTTAGTAGGCGGTTTATCTGAAAAGTGCGGAGAATTGTGTATACCATAGCGTAATGTGACCATCCAAATCACACTGGTTCAACCGAAAGATATACCAGTTTAAAATGGGTTGGTATACGGTATTAAGTGGGACGCTGTAGATGGTAATGATAAATATAAGATATAGGGGAAACTCACAAGTCTTTCAAACAAAAAGTGACAGAAACGATTATGCGGCGTTTGTCCATATGTTAAATATTTGACACCCCATTTCAGATATCAGTGTTGAAAAAGACTGTGGTTTGTCAGGGAAGTTTAGGGGACTAGTTCAACTTTCAGACTGGATAGGGTTCATATGCACATAAATACCATAGCTCAAAAGTTTTTAAATTGTATTCACACAGTTGTTGATACATATTGAAAGATAGTATAAATTGTACATGATTTTGAGATACTGAGAATCGACTGCTAGAACTGTACAAAATTAACAGTATTGTTTTGTTATATCATTCCAGTGATGCTCACAGTTGCATGAAACGTATCTCATCAAGCCATGGCTCAAATGTCATTATTCTTATCGGGGATTCCAGGGTGAGGCTATTGTTTGTTGGTTTGACAAAGTTCTTAGGAAAAGGTGAATGGGACATCCCCATTGCTAGGAGACACTCTAACTTCAATCTTAATAGCGCCAGCACAAATACTTTGGTGGTAAGTTCTGGACACATTTTATACATATATTTCTTTTAAATGTAGAGAAATAAAATTTTACTTGTCTCAACCGGGTTTCGAACCCTGGACTTAGCAGGACCTGCGCTCTAACCGACTGAACTACAGAGGGCCGAATTTTCATATATTTTTGCACGAATGAAGGAAAAGAAAATTTTGCTTGCCTCAACCGGAATTCTAACTCGGGTCTCTGGCAAATGTCTAGCTGATAAGTCATCTCATGCTCTTGATAAATTCTCAGGGACAAGTTGTAGAAAGATCTTTATATCGAGTTGTTCCAGGCAACCTAAGGGCGCATCTCGAGAAAATATATTATCAGTTAAATTGTGAGGAATAAATGTTACGAATAGGAATCGACCGACCGAACTGTACAAAATTAGAATGTTCACACAGATATTTACATACAGGTTGAGGTTACTCTAACCGTCAAATGCTCAAAATTTACGATTTTTTTAAAAACTTGAATGAAGCATGAATTTAGCTGAGGTCACGTTTGACATAAGCAGCTCTGCTCGATTTCATAGAAAAAATGGCTTATTACAGAATATGAACAAAATAATTGTTTATTAAAAATACACTGACTTAAACAATAAGGGATAATTAACAAATTGTTAGCATTGTTTTTGAATTATTACAATAATTGAGCATGGAAGTGGTAAACGTGTCGTAGGATAATATATCAGAAAAACATTGAAGCTCTTTTCTCTGCTTTCACTTTTCGAAAGACCATATCTGGGGAAATGCCTACTTCTCGGCTATTAGTATACCTTTTTTTTGACAATTCATCTCAACTTATGGAACTAAGGAACGGTCATTCAGATTTAAAACATCGTTTTTCGTTTTTGAGATATATATGTAAATGAAATATATTGACTTATATTTTGGAGTTTTCAATCTTAACACAGTATTGCAAGATAACTAAGAAAAAAAATAAGAAAAAAATCATTTTATGAAATATATATTTTTTTCTTCAGTAGATTGCAGATTTTGAATATATTATTATTATATTATTAAAAAAAGTATGTTGACGTTTAGAGTAACCTTAAAATAAACACTGCTGAAAGCGTCTCAGTTTAAACTTAAACCTTATAGTTGTGGATGGTCAAATTGGAGAATAAGACTAATAATGTTTACCCTGAAGCCTTCATTTGGTTCCAGGTTGAAACTCAATGTTACGTTTATTTTATTCACTCCGACCTGTCAGGGTGGTACAAGAGAAAGATTTCCGTACATTTTCCGAACATCAACGGCGACTAAATATTTACATGTCCGTGAAGTTAGCACCCGCTTCCTTATACCCTATTCCCGACTCAAAACATCTGGAATAGTCCATATTCATAATAGGGGGGATAGGTCGACAACATTTTCGTCATTTTTGAATAGGTTATAGGATTATAAGGATATTGAAAAAGGTAAAACAAAAACGATTATAGGATAATGGGTAACACATATGAACAAAGAGCAACAGAGAGAGTGTCAAATGGGATTTAATTTATCGAATAGGGTAATGAGCATAATTCTGGAATTCATTGTTTAATTTAACAACGAGATCACAAGCACAACGCCGTATGTTGCAAAAGTCGCAAGACCTGCATGTTTGAACAACATTCTATAATTCATTGAATTGGGAATAGGGTGATGAGTATGTTTGAATCGGGTTATACTGGTAATAAATAATGGATGAGAATATGACATAACAAATCCAGGTAGCACACAGCTAGAATTGTGCCTTAAATGGGGAATAGGGTACTGTGTCTTATTGAATCAGGTAAATACGATACTGATATGGTATCATGAAAGGATACAACGTCATAACAGGATACAAAACATGCAGACAGAACACAATTTTACAATTCATTGAATTGGGAATAGGGTGATGAGTAGGCCCCTACTGTTGAATCGAGTAATACTGGTGTGAATAGGGTAACGGGTAGTGCTTAAACTTGTTCAAATGGACAAACTATGGTACATCCAGGACATTCAGGTAGAGCAAAACGAGCATTGTGTATTGAATCGGGAATAGGGTATTGCACGTTGTTGAAACGGGTGATAAAGATACAAATAGGGTAACGCGCACAATTCAATTCTTTATTACACTCTATAGACCACCCATGGGCGGCACGACAGTTACAGTAACATATTATATATAAACATGAGAAACATATGTACAATAGATAAATAAACATGAGTGAAATGTTACAAGACCAAATACAATTATAATCAAGATATAAATGTTACAATTTGTAAATTGAAAATTTGTTTTGAAAGTGCTTGCACCAAACCTGCAAGTATAACAAAATTTCACAATTCATTGAATTGGGAATAGGGTGATGAGTATGCTTGAATCGGGTTATACTGATTTAAATAGGGTAACGGGTAGCAAATATGCCCAAAGTAGTTAAAATGATGAATAGTTGACATCTTGGTGGAAACAAATTGAGCAATGAATCGGGAATAATGTATTGTGTCTTATTGAATCGGGTACAAAAAAAGATACGAAAAGTGTAAAGTATATTATAGAGACACTCTAACAAACTAATGTGGATCAACATAGATGCAAGACCTGCAGGTAGAACAAAATTTTATAATTTATTGAATTGAGATTAGGGTGATGAGTATTGTTAAATCAGGTAATAATTGTTCGAATAGAGTAACAGGTATCAAACGTGTTCAAACCATAGGTCAAATGGATGAGAATATGGCACTGAATATATGTTCATGTAGAACAAACCGACAATTGTGACGGGAATAGAATAGTGCACGTTGTGGAATCTGGTAATTATGATGCCGATATGGTAACGGGGAACATATATTTTATTACTATGTAAAATGGAAGAGAATTGTTGTACTAGACTTTCGGGTAAAACAAAATTTGATTGATACATTGGATTGGAGATAGTTCAAAAATAAGCTTAGTACTGAATCGGGCAATAAATGTGTGAATGAGGTGACAGGTTTGCTCCAACATGATATAATTAATAGAAGTGAAGAGGGAAAGTGTCATCCCTGAAGAACAAATTTATTTAATTAATTGAATCCGGAACAGGGTGCGTATTCTTAATTGAGGTGTTATTTGTGTGAATATATAGGACAACGGATTACAGACTTCCTATAATAAAGTAAAATTGGTGTGGACAGGGCACGATATATATCGCCAGTTTGATCGTTAATAGGGTAATTCATATTGTTGAATCGGATAGTTTTTTTTAGCAAATAGGATAACAGGTAACAGACTTGCTCTATTAAAGTAAAACTTATGTGAACAGGTTGGTGCGAACAAATTATCTGATGCATCAAGTAGTCTCATGAGTATTGGTGATTTCCATACTAACATTGTAAGAAGGTAAACTGGCTACACAATTCTTTAGAAAGAAATTTGATGAGTTTTATAATCTAATGTCAAAATTGGCAAGACAAGATCTTATCTGATTAAGTCAACCACCAACAACTAGCAAATCAGGTGTGATACCATTCTGGCATTCTTTTGAAATAAAAGTTAAGGTGACTCACATGTGTATTTATCTGCAATACTAGCATATTACACCTCGGACATTTTTGTTCAATGCATGCCACATTGCGATTTGTTTGGGAATAATCATACCATTCTAGTGTTTATTTGCATTTCTTATTTACATAATTATTCCGCTTCAAAATCTTATTTTGAAAGAAAAGTCTTAATCGTTCAGACTTCGATTTCCTTTGATCACTTGTACTATTATAATATTTATTCTCATACGAATAAGGTTATAACCAAAGACTTTTCCATTGAACACAAATAAGAAAGTCTTTCTTACAAATGAAAGGAAAGTTTCATACAACTGTTATGTTTATTTTTACTTTGTTATTAACAGCATTACATTTGACTTTTATATATCTGTAAGCTATGATACAATTATGAAATTTATTTTTAATAGAAATAAGGCCGCTGCACGTTTGAAATGGTAGACTTAGTCATTCAGACTTCGATTTTCCATTGAACACTAATACTATTCGTATGAGTTTATCTGTATAAGCAATGGTGTTATTTAAAGATCACGAACGTCATTTGTCAGAAGAAACACAAGAGTCCCTGTTAAATACCAAACGAAAGTAAACGGAGGTGCGTTTGTCTAACACGATTCCTCCAAGATGTATTTTTTCAATTGATAGCATGAGACAATATGGTTTTACCCGAATGTCTGGTACCCTATTCTCGTCCAATTCACATGGTTAGAGTAAATAATAATAATGATCTTTATTTTTCTTCGCAACCTATTCAACCAGTGGGGTATATCTTCCATAGGAGCGAAACAAATTTACATGACAGGAACGAATGTACACACATATGACGATATTTAGTTAATATATATTTTTTTCAAGAGTAATCACACTGACACAGGGATAACGACCAATTAAAGTCGATAAATTATCTCATGTTCTAGATCAATTCTCAGAGACAAGTTTCTAGATAGACCTAGTTGATATATATATATGTTTGTATAAATGTAGAGAAAGAAAATTTTGTTTGCCGCCACCGGGATTCGAACTCGGGTCTCTGGCTAGCAGGGCCAACGCTCTAACCGCTTGAGCTACAGAGGCTCACGGTAGAATTAGCCAATTTTTATCCAGGTAAAGGCTGCGAATATTTCTCTACGTTAGCACTGACACAGGGACACCGAAATTGTGTCTTTTTTTATCTAGACATCACCCATAAATTTGTTTTGTTGTATACAAAATATATAAAGGTATACATTAATAAAGATATGACATTGATGTATATAATGTATGTTCTGTAAAAATAATGAATGTATTCTTAACAGTGTAAAAGATTGTTTGCAAAATAATTTCTTTAAAACATTGTAGAGAATGACAATATTGTAGGCTTAACGCTAGGCTATTCCACATAGAAGCTCCGTTAAAAGAGAGACAATTTTTATTGTAGGCATACAACTATTGTTGTTCACAGCAGAACGAAGATTATGTGATTTCGAACTGCACCGTACAAACAGATTATTTAGATACGGTGGACATTCGTTACGTACAATTTTGAACATTTGAACCCCTGTATGGTATACAATTTTTTTTTCAAGAGGGAGTCATCAAATCATTTTAAACAAACAAGCTGTGTTGTCAAGATGACCTGAACCGTTAACATTTCTGACAGCCTGTTTCTGTAGTCTAGATAAATTATCCAATTTATTTTTCAGGTCACATGAGTATTCCAAGAAAGGTTATTGTTTATAAACACGCCTAGACGTTTTTCATTTTCGGATTTTTTTAGTGTTTCATTGCCTATATACAAATCTAGATTTAATTTTGGCAAGAAGGGCCGTTTTGGCGAGTTGTTATTAATAAAACTTTATTTTTGGCGGGACATTGAATAACATTTGATAATTTTGTACTTTGTGCTAGATGTATCATACTCTCCCATTTTACCTGGTTGCATCATGTCTGGTAGACATTACTCTATCCATACCTTTATTACCCGATTCATATATGCGCTTTACCATATTCTGGGTTCCATGCAATTGCTAACTTAGTTTTATGCCTCGCTTTCTCGTACCGTATTATCATCCAATTTACATGTTTGAGTGTGTCTGGTACACGTTGCCCTATTCGTATCTTCATTACCCGATTCAATAAGGCACGTTACCCTATTCCCGATTCAATGCAGAATGCTCGTTTTGTTCTACATGGATTTGAGCATATTGGCTAACTGTTACCTTATACAGTATTACCCGATTCAACAATACTCATCTCGCTAGTCCCAATTCAATGAAGTGTGACATTTCGTTCTACCTGCAGGTGTTGTATCCTGTTCTGATCCCATATTGGTTTGATTAGAGCATGTTTGGTATACTTTACACTATTCGTATCTTATTTTCCGAAAAAAGTAGCTAACTTCACGGACATAATATTTACAAGTATATCAGATCAGTACATGCATAGTTTATATTGACAGAATCTTTAACCTTCGGTAATAGAGTACATGCATTGTTCTCAACTTATTTTTATTGATTTCAACTGATCAATAGGGATTAGGGACAAGTTCTGACAACTCACAAGCCCTTCTCCCTGTATACAGTAACAGATTATAATACAACTTTTAACAGCAAAATACATTGACATGAATGAATATAAAAGTAGATTTGTAAAAAATTGTATAAATCATTATGGTACGGAGAACAACAGTGGAGTGTCTGGCCATGATAAAAGAAAAAACAAAAACCAACAACGTTGAAAAGCACTAATTTTCTCATTAGCGGGAAAATAATAGAGGGAAAATTAATTTAATGCTACGTGGAAATGCCTGGGCCAAAATAACAACAGTTATCACAGGGCATATAATTCAAATTGTTTGGTTTCGTCAATAAATCTTCCAATTGTTTGGAATATTGTGTCTGTCAAGATTAGTTCATCAACAGTTAAAGTTGGAAAAAGTCGTCCTATAGTGTTAGCTCTTATTCCATCATATAAAGGGCAGTAAAAGATTTAATGTGCTTCGTCCTCCAATGGATGTCCACAGTTACAACTTACATCTGTAATAAGATGTTGCAGAAACTTATGTAGTTTCAAAGGACTGCATTTATGTCTGATTTGAGTCAGGATCACATTTGCCTTTCTGGTCCTATGAATTGTTTCGGTTTTCTAAGTCTTGGTGATAACACGTTAGTAAATATTTGGAGGGTTGGCTTTAGTTTATAATAATATATAATAATAATAATAATAATAATAATAATAATAATTGTTTATTCACCAACAGAAAATTTATACAACATGGTATAACATTTTGTAGATATAGTTGGCGGGAATAAAACTCCAAGGAGCTTGTTCTATCCCAAGTATATAGTAATTTGTAAATTTAAACAGCAAAAGAGGTGAACACGTTGATACGAACAAATACATTTGTTCACATTTACAAATGTACAAATATTTAGACGTGCATATGTGGATTTAGAATGTGATCATACTGAGGTAATGTTATTAATAAGAAAATATTTAAGCTTGGTTTTGAAAAGGGATTGAGATTCTATGAAGCCGATTTCGTGTGACAATTTGTTCTATTCACGCGGACCTGTAACCTTGAATGAGTAGAATGAGAGGTAACTATAATATATTGGTTTATTTAAGTCCATGAAGCTGTTCCTGTTGCGGTAGTGGTGGATGTTTGATTGTTTTACAAAATAATATTGGAAGTTAAATGGGACGAGTTCAGGATGATAAAAGTGCTTGTGGGTCAGAGTGAGAATTGTATATTGATTAAGTTCATGAAGAGGCAAGATTGATAATTTAATTTGTATGGGCGAGTCGATGGGATAGTGATGATTCGAATGGCTGGTTTATGGAGAATAAGTATTTGGTGCAGATGAGTCCAGTAGGTGTTTCCCTAAAGAATATTACAATATAGTAAATATGGATATACCATAGAATAACAGAGGATTAAAATAGTTTTCATATTAACAGACTGCTTTATGCTGTTTAATACACCAAGGTTTCTAGAAATCTTTTTACTAATATATTTAATATGATCGGTCCAATTTTATTTATTGTTAAAAAAAAGGCCGAGGAATTTAAAGCTTTTTTATTTTTTGTATGACTGTCCCAGCAATATAAAGTTCTGGAGAGTTGTCGATTTTTTTTTAGTTATTTGTTGGACAATCATCAATTTTGTTTTAGTTATGTTGAGGGAGAAAGCGATTTGCACAGAACCATGTGTGTAGCTTATCCGATTCCCTAATCATGGTCTTGATGGCATCACTGACATCTGAAGAAGAGTGTATGACGCTTGTATCGTCAGCAAATGATATGAATTTTAGAATATTTGTTACAGTCGTTAGGCCATTGATATATAGTAGAAAGAGAATTGGTCCTAAGATGGATCCTTGTGGAACACCACATGTGATAGTTAATGAACATGAAATTGTATCGTGTAATACCGTGCTTTGGATTCTATCGGTTAAATAACTACGTAACCAAGTGTTAGATGAACACCTGAATCCGTAGTTCATAAGTTTGTCTAATAATATTGAATGGTTAACGGTGTCAAAAGCTTTTGACAAATCAAGAAAGGTCCCTACACTGTAAAGTTTGTTTTCTTTAGCGGATGATAGGGTGTCATATAATGAACAGGCAGCGTATTAGGTGGAGTGATTAGTTCTAAATCCGTATTAATTAGGATTCCGACTATCGTCGGAATTCTATTGTTCCCGTTATGTTTATTATTATTATTATTATTGTTATTCCGCCGAATTTGTGTAACGGAATTCACGAAAACCGCTATATGTAAAATATTGATATTTCGAATATAGAATGGGAAATGTTCTACTGCTTGTGAGAAATTTGATTGTATAGTTGACCTAGTTTCATCGTGACGTCACAAACTTCTCGATTCCTTCAATCGACATGTTCTATCGAACTATTTCACAGATCGATCTCAAATTTGAACTACATGTATGACGGTCTCGGGGTTAGAAAGTGTGCATTTGGCTTTCATGTAGCAGTAAAATTGCGGAAGCTCGCTATGACATAACTAAAACTGCATTAATACGTAAGTTTTGTTAATCGATATCAATAAAATCAATGACGGTTCTAGATGAAGAATCATCTCAGGAGTCGAAAAATGCAATTTGTTTTAGTCTGCGGCCATTAGTTTTTAAGATATTGTCAATCAAATAAAACA
>JAVFBZ010053678.1:0-10144 GCA_032466195.1 Katharina tunicata
CTGCGCCCAGAGAGAAACAAATGGAAGGTCTACAGTGCCATTGCAGCTTTTATGGTGTCAACTAAGCGCTTCTAATTGCTATTTTTTATTTTTTATTCTAAATATGTCATGATGTAATTTATTATATTATAGCGTATACTAAATTGAATCAATTGTTGTGGCGTAAAGCATCCCTATGTAGGGATGGCACACGCCAATAATATTAAACAACAACAACAACAACATACGTGTTAATGCAGACTTGATGATTCTATTGAAAACATAAAGGGATGATATGCAGCGACAAGCTTAATTTACACATATGAAATGTTTAAAGTGACTATAGCCAAAGAATTAAAAAAAAATGAAGAAAAATACTACAGCAAACAAACAACAATAGCATAAACACGGAATAGGTTGAACCGTAAAATAGACACCTATGTCAGAAAATGAATGGGGAAAAAACAAGCCCAATTCGCTGATGTCGAAATGCCCAGTCTATTATAAAATTGGAACTGATTCTGTGTCTGATGATTCATAACCCGTTCGAATAGAGCTCAAAGGGGGTATTTTTCCTCTCATACGCCTGTATACAGCCTTTCTCTAGATCCTTTACATTCGATCAAGCCGAATCCCTACTTGTATGTAACTGCTGGATTGTCTATTTTACGATTTAGCCCGATTCGCTGATTGTCCGTTTCCCTATTCGCGCGTTGAGTATTCATGATAAAAACATGACGGCTGGGATGGATTTTCAACTTCTGGATATATAAATTTATCCAAATATCCATCTCAGTCGTTACGTTTTTGTGATGTACCCAGCTTCTAAATGCCGCTCAAACAAGGTGTATTCATGATATAATTGACCCATATTCACTTTAGGTCAATTCCTATTTACATAGCTGGCATAGGTGCCTATTTTACGATTTTACTATTTTACGAATTTACCGTTTGTCCGTTTCCATTTTCTTTATTGGTATTCACAATTTAATGTCTCCCAATTTCATATTAAAACGTCGCCAGCTTTCTTTACGTCCCATTCAAGCAATATTCTGTTTGGCTGAATTGGAATGTCTATTTACGATTCGGTCTTTGTATATATTGCAATATTAGCCTAAAGTTAGATAGAAAATATGTATTTCAGTTTGCAGATTTATTTCTATCAGTGGGAAGAATTATTGGGTAATTTTATTTACATGTTGGTCTTGTCGTGTGATTATATAAATACATGCACAGACATGTACCGCAGTAATTTCCAATAAATGGGTGGGTATCAACAGAAACTGTCTAACCTACGGCGCTTATTCTGTACATGCTCATATTGACCTGTTCCCATTGGCGACACAGTCAATACTGGTGATATACTATAACATTTTGTAGCCACTCGAAAAGCATACGTACACTAATAGTATTTCAATACAGAACAGGTAATGCAGGAAGGTGATGCAATGAAAGTATTAATAGTTTTCTTTTGTGTTGCTTTTTAATCTGCCGAATAGCACCTCCGTTGTAAAGTGAAAATAGGTGAACTAGAATTGGTGGTTCTATTGTAAGCTTCTCAAGCCGAATTTTCATTTTAAGACGTGTCTGTGGGCTAAATTTGTTTATCTCGATGGATTTGGTTATTTACCACTCTTTAGGAATACAGGAACGTGATTTATATTTACAGATTTATAATACACTGGTTAACTTGCTTGACGAATGAATGAATAAAATGAATCAAGCAATCAAATTTAAAGAAAAAAATACCCGTAGGCTCACGGATTGGTCTCAATCTGAATTGACGGAATTCAGGAATATCAACTGTTGTTACTAGGAAAATGTTATCCTTTCTGGTATGCCAGTAAACATTAAAAATATAATCAGAATTCGAAAATTGTCCACATAGACATTTTGTAGACGTTTAGTTTGTTGGTTTAATTTTGGTTTTACGACGTGCTCTAAGTACGATAACCAGCGACAAACGTCGTTGATTTGGGTTTACGCCACACTTAGGTCAACAATGTATCAGTTCAATAAGTGGAAGAAACCATTATGAACGCCACAGGCAATCTTAGTTAATTTGTTCTTTCACCATGCTTAAAGCACGACGTTTTAGCAGAATAAGTTAAGACAATAAGCATAAACGTCACTTATAAGCTTGATTGATTTGATCTTAAGATGTGCTTAGAGTAAGTAATACGTGGCAACGCAATGAACAATTTATGTTTAAATACAATATCAACATTTCTATTGAAACTAAATAAAACGGAATCAATTACACAGTTGTATAGTATATGATGTCATTTATTATGAATGTACATGAATGTTATGACCTATTAATAAATACAATAATAACAATAGATAAAAAAACTTTCTAAAATGGCACAGATTCTAATTCGCAAAATGTATTTAAGCTGAAATCAATGCAGCAAACAAACCAAAGACCCGCAGTCGGACCCTGAATCGCCAGCCGTAAATACCAGCGCCCCATATTATGCCTGCTATTAAAGACAACTTTTTTAATCCAAAGGACTGTATCCCCAAAACTCGAATAAATGTTAATGTTTCTCTTGAAGCCTTTTACTTGTCAATGTTTCAATTTGACACCTGTTGATTTAGAACAGATACCTTTGTGTTGTGACCCGAACTGTAATGACCTTGAGACTTATTTCCAGTGGATTACTTTTGACATTCAAAACCTGGTCATGGGATAGTATTTTTATATTAATGCACTGGGTTCACATGTTTTGGTTGTGTTAGAGTCGCCGTCTTCTGTTGGAAAACACGGCGGTCATATAAGTGAAATGCCCTTCAGCACGATGTTAAACACAAACCAATCAATCAATATTTTATTTAAGGATCCACAAATTTAAGTGAGCATTTTAATTTTTCAGACATGCTTATACATTAGCTTAGCTTGTTCGTCAAGATAATGAGTTTGACAGCAAAATAGGTAGGGTAGTTCAACTATAGAAAGGAAATACATAGAGCTAGAACATGGATTAAAGATTCCCAAATTGTTTTAAATTTGTGAAGGCAACAGAGGTGTAACATGCTGAAAAGGCAACTAACACTGGTTGAAGTTATTAATATAGCTTTTGACAATCGTCTGTAACAATGGCTGGAATTTATCTGATTTTGGTTGAAGTTACCAACAGCAATTAAGAGATTAACAATAACGGAGAAGTAACCCTGAAGATAGATACAATGAACATTTAGTAGAAGTAACCTCTTTGTAATTGTTCATCGAATTTCTCTGTGGCCTACATGGAATTTAGATATTCCTCTACAGCAAGGCTTGACAGGTTATATAATGTTGACTTAAGTTGCTAATAGCAGTTTCGAAATAGAGCAGAAGGGTTGGACAGTTTTGTTAGGAATTCTTAAACTCTTTGTCTTAGACAGGTGATGTACCGGATCAGTTAGGAATTCGTCAACTCTTTGTCTTAAACAGGTGATGTACCGGATCAGTAAGGAATTCTTCAACTCTTTGTCTTAGACAGGTGATGTACCGGATCAGTTAGGAATTCTTCAACTCTTTGTCTTAGACAGGTGATGTACCGGATCCTTTCCTGCCTACGACTAAAAGAACTCCACTCACGATCTCCAGCAGACAGGCCACCACCGCCAGACCGAACGACCAGCCCAGCGACCGCATTTCCAGGGTGGTAGAGTTGATGACCCTGGGAAATTTTACACCGTAAATTATGATTCCTATTAGGTATAGTACACCTACAACAAGAAAGAACCACTGAGTTCCGCTGATCATATTTGTATGAAACACAGGCAAAACTCCATTGAAACTAATAACTTTAGCTCTATGCCGAAAATTAGAGGTAACACGAGCCTGACTTTTTTCGGGGTCCTATGCTATTCGTCTTGGGCAGACTGAATTGGTTATGGAATTCAAGAGTAAATTTATGGACTCTTCACTTGTTTGATTCTCAACTTTACCCCTTACGATTTGGCCTATCTCCAGCGTAACCCGCGGAGATCTTAAAGGACAAGACCAGCGATTTTCGACCAAAACATTTTTTTTAAGTATATTTGTATAACCATGTTACATGTGGAACCGCAAAAATGGCGAAAGTGGAATTGTTGTTCGCAGTTAGGTAGGTCTGTGTCCTCGCCGTGTTCGCCCTCTTGCAGATATACCGGTTTAAGATATTAAACTAAGTATTTGTCAAAATCCTTTTATGGCGTACCATGCACCTATAAGGCAGCACGTGTCCATCTCTCAAACAAAACTATAGACAAACATTTAAGCACGACGATTGGTTGACGTTTTGATTGATTGATTTATTGATTGGTTGGTTTTAAAGAACGCGTCCAAGGGTATTCTTCACTTAAGTGACTCAAGTGTATTTCAACGATTGAAAGTTTCACAAACACAACCATAAAATGTGACGCGTTTTGCTCTTTGACAAAAGAGATACTTTTCCAGGGATACGTATATCGATAATATTAAACTATACCCTCGGAAAAGCTCACGGGATCCTGAGCTCATACCCAAGGTAAGGGCGACGGGGTTCTCGTCGTAGAAATCGTTCAGCTTCGAAACACCGCCGCCATTTTGAATACCATTTGCTATAATATGACGCTAGCTATGATCCGCCGATGACAGCCCTATGATCCACCTTCCTTTATGACGTCAGGCTGATTGGCAAACACTAGATCGCAATTCATCAAAACTATCTTGAACAGAGTGAAAGCAAAGGGGACAGATTAAACAAAGTGACGTCACGACACTCCCAAAGGTTGGCTTTAGCGCGAATACGTTTGACAAGACGATATTAAAAGGCGGTTTAGAAAGTTATTCGGTTATAGTGGATTACTATTGGGCGGGACAAATCCATCCCGCAAATACTGATAGCTTTTGAGCCACAACCCTCGAGGGCTCACCGTTTATGAGTCCTTTTAATGATGAGTCCAGTTTCTAGGACTACCCTGGGAATACACTACCCTAGACTACTTTGGGTCACCGTGTCTGGTCTGCAAGGTTATTACTAAGACTCATTTTATTTGCAGGTGTTAATAGTGAATTGTTGATCAGATAATTGTGTTACCTGTACTGATGCAGAGTATGGCCGCCAGCAGTAGATAGTCGCCCTCTTTTTTCCCTAGAAGGTAAGCCAGCACAAGCACCAGGGATAAGACCAATCCAATCAGCGCTATGCAGACCAGTGCTTGTACAGACGCCATCCATGCTGAATAACAAGGGAAAGACAGACATACGTCATCCAAACAGTCGTGTGTCCTGCCGAGGTATAAAGCTTTCAGATTCATTCATTCATTTATTCACCAATCCATCCATCCGTCCTTCCGTTCATTCATTTATTCATTCATTCATTCATTCACTTAAACATCGTACTCAACAGCATTTCTCTGCTTCATTGATTATTGTATCATTGTATGCTTTGTTTTTAACGACGTACTCAAGGGTATTTTACTGAGTGTTCCTGAGTTTGAAATTAATTATTAAAGATTTTCCGTAAGATTTAATCTAAACAAATGTTCAAAAAAAAGGTAAAGCCTAGTTTGTGCTACTTAACGACTTCTAAACAAGTGTTAAAATCATTCTCAAATCTTTGATTGCGCCATGATTAATATTTAAATCACTCAGATATATGTGATTGAGAACCACAAAATCTTTCTAAATTTTTTTTTTTTAAATCTTTGCATGAATTAATCGCTTTGCTGACATTAAAACCATTTCTATGGTTTCCATGTCTAACAGTTACACACTTAATTTTGAGAGTTTTTCATTTTTAAAGAGTTGTAAAATGTGTAAAACACATAATATTTTTAATCATTTGCGTTTCTTATATTATTATTTTATTAGCAAAAATATTCAATTATTAAATCTATCTCAAATTTATCAAAGTACAGAAAGTACTGAGAGTTACTGCCCAAAAACAAAAGAAAGGATTTGTTAAACTCAATATCTGTCCGTCTTCACAAAAACCCAAAAGACAATTTGTATGTGTAATGGATATTTTATTTTGTAAATAAATACACAAATGTGTATTTGTGTATAATAAGTACTCAAAAGCGTATACTCAATGTGTGTAAATGTGTACTTTATTTTCCTTTCCTCCATAACTGTGCTATATTTTACTTTAAATATTTCCAAGCTATCATTTTATATCGGCAATTATATTCAGTTCAAATTTTAACTCACTTGAGCATTACATGCTTAAGTGACAAAAACATGTATTTAACATTATATTGCTCATAACGAACTATTGCTGTCTTGTTTTAACTTCGAAATTAAAGTTTTCACATTAAAATGTGCCTCTACCTAGAAGACGTGAACTCAAAAATTTCTAAAACAACGTAACATCGGTCTGGGAAGCTACAGTGAGCCCGATATGTCTCATGTCGGGATGCTTCATAAATGGTATATGCTTTTGGAAAGCCGAGGAAACAGGTTTTTGTATAACTTGAAAATAATCTTAATTGTAACACTCTTTCAAGTATTAGTTGTATGCCTTGTCTATTTCACTTGTTTGCCGCCGATATAAAGACGGCGTTGGGAGGGAAAGCGGAAAGATACTTCATACACTAAACTATCTCAATAGCTAACCGGTAGGCATCTGTCGTATAAATGTATGGTTTTAGAAGAAATCTAATCTGCGTGATCTTTTGTAATAAAATCATTAGACATACCTGAAGCGGTTCCCGTAAGGAATTCATCACATGTTCCAAGCTGCCCCAATACATACCCTGCCTGATTACCGCGACACTTTCTCCACAATCCATAATTGGTATAAGTCGAAGTTGGACTTAAAATAAGAGTATTCAAAAGGTAGAAATAAGTTTCACCCCATGCCGTTGTAGAAAATGCTATCAAATGCACGACGTTTGCCACAAGCAACAAAATAACGGCCACAAGCAGCAGTACTGGCAAACCTTTAAGGTTTCCGATAACACCCATGTTCGAACTCGTGCCCTCTGAAATGTTGTACCGTGTAAACACCCTGGCGGGAAAGATCTGACTGGCTCAAGTATTAATCTTTTTTATATGAGGTAGTTATTCCTTACTTTGTGTCTCTTGCATGTCTTTGATATTGCACCTCTTTAGAGATTGTTTGCGCGGCACCATGGTAACAAACAGTCAAGTAGGAATATGCCAGCTATACCTGACCGGATGACGCGTTGATAAACGTCACTACGATATGGCCAAATTATGGATTGAAAGCTAGATCGGAATAGTTAGATTTACTAGTTTGGCGGAGTCCAGATGCTGACAGTTCTAGCATCAATCGCAGTGAACTCGTTGCTTCTTTCTATTCATAAATACCTTCTTTAAGAGGCATATAGCAGTCGAGACACTTAGAATAACATACGGTATTATAGATAACAACTTCTGGTTTATTTCTGGATTAAAGAGGCATATAGAAGAGGAGACACATTCTAATGTTACTAGGATATTATTCTACCGTAGTCATAACATCAGTAGCCAAATCTAATTATTAACCTTGTTCTATCACAATTTAAAAGTATACTGACTTAAGACGTGTAATCATTGCTTGAAAACGCTCTCAACATCTAGGCTGAAACGTTGCGTAAGAAACATACCAGAAGTTGTTATCCATAATATGTGATGTTATTCTATTCATTAATATGTTTATCAGGCTAATTTCTATGCCCAAATTTCTGACCATAATCAAGACTTAAGCCCCGTTTCCGAATCTGTAATTTCTACATACATTATGATATTTTGTTATTTTTATCCGATCTATATTAAGTGATATTCATGTCACGCAATAAACCACTAAAGCGTTTTAACTTCAAATTTAATAGAAACTTTTTATGAGTTTAGCTTGTTAACAGTTTAGTCATTTCCACTGGTATAATCCAGTTTGACACCATTGTATAAAATGGGGTTGACTCCCGAGACTTTTTGTCTGGTAGCTTTCTTTTCAGACGTGCTTTAACTTCCCTGTAGAATTCAACGTTAATATCTGTTTCGATTATTGTTAGTAATTATAAAGAAGTATGGTTTTTTGTGTTTTTTTAGCAACCAATGGTACAAACTGCCCGGGCTGTAAACCCTGTGAGACTGTTAGAATAATCGGATAAACCACTAACACCAACAGGGTTCATCGGAGTATAATGTTTTGATAAAGGACAATTTGTATTGAAACTTAACCTGGTGACATTTTTTTTTAAATGTTGAGGCGAAGGAAATATTTAAAGCCACATACCTACCAAAGAAAAGGCATATTGTGTTATCATAGAATCACATGAGTTATACATAGATATTTTCTCAAGACGTACAAGTTAGACGTTTTCCGCGGTCGTTAAGTCCACCTCAAAATATGTAGGTTAAGTGAAAGTCTTAGAATAACAACAAAAACCCTGAAAAATAAATATTTTGCCAGAATATTTAAATAAAAGCGTGTGACTTACCTGCCTCATGTTGACCCCGCTTTGAAGTTTTGACGTTTTTCAAGTCAACCCTGACCTTTAAAAGATTCAAAATGTTGATACTTTGCATATAAGGTTATTCAACGCCGTGGTATCAAAGGTTTTGTTTACACGTATGAGGAGAAAAGGCTGACCTTCATTACGTTAAATTCCATGTATAGCAGGATTTTTCCTGGATCGTACATCCATTAGATATTTTAAATTCAACATAAATATACATTAATGATAATTACCTATTTCAATCGAAGCAATGAACTTTATTTTAAACCCAAGTATGGGTTCGTATGCGAATTTAAAGCTCAACTATATAAAATATATACTAATATTTGGGAGAGTTTCTGTCGCAAATTATCAGTTATTGTTTATGAAATTTCAAAACTCCTCTCGACCTTGTCAGTTTGGTGTATTTATTTTTCCTTACTTATTTTCTAAACCACTGTAATCAGATGGAATGCCATCTAAATTTGTAAAATAAGCATGTGTATGAAAGTCAAGAGAAACGTGCAAGGGTTGGATATTCTTGTACATGGTACCTTCGTCCGTTATTTTGACCATGTAAGATGCGGAAGAAACCCGAGTGAATAAATCCAACCCACAAAAATCTCACTGAAATATGTCATTATGACTTACCGCTATGACATATCTATCATATTTATTAATTCCTGACTGTTCGATACACATTTGTTATATTTTCTTATCAGGTTCAGTTGACATGCCATTTGAGATGACAACAAACTTATTTGTATCTGTTTACAGACTTGTATAGCGGACTCTATGTCAAGTTATCTGTTAGCACATGGGTCAATATTATTGATGCTATTACTGAAATCACACCAACTGTTCTTAAGGCCACATTATTATATTATTATAATTGACTGCGGTATGGTAATGTATGTGGCATTTTGTATCTACTTTTAATGATGAGGTTCGTGATCCCCTTTCGTGGTGTCGTGGCTGTGGGTTATCCTCGTTACAGGAATAAAGAATTAAATACGTGTACGCCATTGAAAATCAAAGTTATCGATAATGCTTAGTAATAAAAAATGTAGACGTCTATATAGTTTGTTCATTTCATGTTTTACGTGGGTTTAAGGTGAATTCACTAGTGTGAGGTCAAATGAAATCACCTTCGGACTTCGCTGACACAAGTCAATGAGTAGTTTAAAGGTAAGCCATTGTGCACAACGTCAACTCATGTTTATTAAGTATTCATTGAACAAAATAGGCTTCATTTTTGTTTGTCTATTAGCTCTGGAAAAAGTAGGTCACGCGCGAAACTCATACCAAATTTGAAACTAATTGAATAAAATGTTATTAACGTTTAAGTTAGGTTCATCTCATCCGAAATTGAACTACTGCAATTAAAATGTATTGTGGACTGTCTGTGTCATGATTTATCTGTGTATTTCTTGCAGATAAAAAAAAAACCAAATAACTAAAATTTGAACCAAGCAAAACATAAATTGTGCAAATGTACAGAATAAAGTCATATATCTGATTAACAACATTTTAATATACATTTATTTCAGTGACATGATCACTACACCAAATGTAGCATGAAAATCCATCATATATTTGACTTACAGTAGTTCAGTTTAAGCGTCTTTCAGTGGAAAACGAATAATCATACAAAAATGTAATAGCTGTTTTAGCATTAACTTGGTATGGTCTATTATTTGACTATGACTTTGTTTGACTTTGTATGAGAAAAACTTTGTTGCAGGATACGTTTTCTTGACTACACTACTTG
>JAVFBZ010053707.1:0-10143 GCA_032466195.1 Katharina tunicata
ACTTCTGCATTGTTTAGTTTTTATTTTATGTCGTTGCAAACATGTGGTATCGTTTCTTTTGGACACTAGTTTAGATTGTTCGATAACGTATATGTTTTCCGTAAATTAACTTATTTTGTCGTCAAATCTAGACAAGTACTTTCTTCACCTTTTTGTCATCTTGGTTCAAGGTTCCCGGAATATTAGCTGTCATCTTTCTACGATTTATATGATATTTTTTTCTATTCAGCCCATTGTCTGTAACACTGCGGCGGATAGCGGTTTTTTGGCACGCAATCAGGAAAGCGACTATTTACACCTCGGTCTTTGTGACGCGAACTTAGTTGTACATGGTTAATCTTCAATATAAGCAATCTTCAATTTATGCAATTCACATATCTTATGTTTGGTGTTGTATCCTGTGCGTCTATTAAAGAAAATGGCTCTAACCGCTGTGGTAAATTTGATCAATTATTTGATGCACGAAGACACTTTTCATGGCACAGCAGAATAAATAAATGAACACAGATAAGAAATACATCTCCGGGAAAAGGAGAAACAATAAGCCATGTTCTAAAATGTAGAACAGAAACGATTTTATGAACTAGCTTATCAATTGTCAGTGTTTGCGTTTGTTTAAATTCGTACACGATATATTGTTTATATCGACGAAAACAATTTCGGACAAACTAAAATCCAAATACAAACCCCAGGGTAAAATTACAGACGATCCATTCAAACTAAATATAAACTTAAAAATTCATTAGAATGTCGTTTTTTTGCTTCTTTGGGCCACGCTTCATTTTGCTTCTTTTGCAAACGCTTTCACACAGCGAGAACAAAGGCTGTTAAAAATGTGGATTTGTGGATAAACTACAAGGCTTTCTTAAAACATAGCCACAACAAAAAAAGAACAAACCAAAAATAGTTACTTTAAAAGATTAGTTATTTGTGTTTAAAGGCCATGTCGTAGTATACGTTTTCATAAAATATCGATCATCGGTATAGCTATTGTTGCCTCTGAAGAACTGTAATCCTTGCACATTTTTTCTTTATTCCATAAATCCTTAAGCGTGCGTCTGGTATGTAATTCAGCTTTCTTCGTATAGTGACAGATTTCCATTCATTGTCACATTAAAAAGTAGTTTCAAAGCTCGGACAAAATCAATATGCTGACTAATACATTGGCCGGTCAACAAAAACTGAACTGGGCCGGTCGTAAAGGTAGATATCCGGTAAAGCTGCTTTGAAAACATGTTTACAATGCTATGTTTAAATCAATATGCACGCAATGAAACCTCAGTTTCACAAACATATAATGAATCGTTTACTGTGTCTGATAGCCGTTTGGTGGCGGAATGTATTTGACGGGATTCCGATATAAGCAAATGAATCGTTACATGTTTAATTGTTAGACACACCGTTGTACATGACTATATGGCTATGTCTATATGTAACGGCGTATTTCACCTAAGGAAATGTTAAATTGATCTACTATAATGAATATAAAATCAATGTTTCTCTATAGAGTGACGTGAGTAAGGTAAATTAAACTATCGCCTTTTTCATTGTCGCTAGATATAATCAAATGGGCTGCGCACAATGTGTAGCTAAACAGGTATCTTCAGACATAATTCAGCAAGTGTTTCGATATTAAAATCTCCAATAACTACCTTCTGTGCTAATACCTTGACCAGTTTGGAGATAAGTGATGGTATAATATTAGAAACAAACTTGTACATGGTATCTGCATATGTGGTATTCGTGATTACAGGAAACACAGCGTTCAGTCCATATAATCTATCAGACTATCATAATAGCATCAAATCGATGAAAACCCTTATCACTAGAGTAAGCTTAGACCCTGCAGAAAAAAGCACATCATTCTGAAGCCATGCACACATTCAAGTTTGCTTGTTAGATACAACGTTGCCAATAACTATGTGGATCTTTTTTAACATGACGTATTTCAGCAAAGGCAATATAAAACCGATATATTGTAATGAATACAAAATCAATGTTTCTCTATATAATGACGTGAGTAAGGTAAATTGAACCAGTGGGGATTCTTTTTGTCCGTATTTCGACAGATCAAAAATGCAGGGGCAGTGTATCATTGTTTGTGGAATATAAATAAATAAATATTCTTCTTGACAGGTATCTTCAGACATAATTCAGCAAATGATTATAACTTTTTCTGTTTGGAAATAAAGGATAGTATAGTAATAGAAGTTAAATGTACTTGATACCTGAACATTGGGTATTCGTGATTACAGAAATGACTTGACTCGGAATCCGTTTGGGGTGAACAAATGGTATATGATTAGAAACTATGCCTTGATTACTGGCAATTGACTAACTGGTTATGGAACTTGACAGATGTGAAGTTACGCTTCATAGTCTTGTGACATCATCCACTGAAACTAGATCTAGTTCATAAATATAAAGACTGGACATGCCTGGGAGATGTACAAGACACGGTTTCGTCATTCAAAGTGAAATTATATTTTTGATTTTAACGTTAATAATTATTACCAATGATCAATTCATTTTTACCCTCTAAATACGTTCATACAACACATGGTATTTGATCTCAAACGTCGTAACAAGTCGGATTGATAAAAACAAGGGTTATTTAAATTCCAAAAAAGAAAGAGAACGTTGTATTGAAGAACCGGTGGTGTTGAGTTGCACTATAAACCAGACGTGTGTTAGATAATATATGGTTATGAAGGTATTTTAGGCTCAAAGAATTAAGTTCATGTAATGCCAATCACATCAAATAATGATATTAATCATATATGATAATTAATTCATTATAAAGGAAATCATGGTTTACATTATTTTTTCCTTTCGATTGATATCCTGATTATTTCTTAGCTATCTGATAGTAATGGTTATGTTGTTAAATTACAGTCACTTCTGAACCCAGATTTTCTGTTTTAGGCTTAGTGTTTTGTAAGTCTTCGTCTGATAATTAGTTACATGCGAATGTCGAAAGCTAACGGACTACTCTGATAATTAAATGTGTATTGACTGATATCTTATAGCCGTTATTGCAGTTTTTCAGTTCGACAAGCCACCCTGACTGAAAACAATTGTATTGTTAATATTAGCTTAAACATGAGCATGGCTTTTTAATATATCAGAAACTGTTATTGATCTACTTTTGGAAGTAGCTCCGATGTGTTTTCAAGGTAATTGCATACATTTTCCATGAGTTGTAATTCAGCATCGAACGAAAGGATATTACTTACCTTTATTTGATAGCCGTATATATATTCAAGAAAACACATTTCTCGAGACGATATGTTGTTTGATTCGACTTTCTAGTGATAAAATTAAGTCTTTATTTCACAATAAGGATAGAGCAATGAAATGTTGGTATTTGTCTTATATTGCGCTCAAAATAAATCATGGTACCATCGGTTTCCCGAACAACAAAAACAACCATGAAACGTCAGAGAAGCGTTAAAAAAAATCTACATTACCATGGCATATATGTCCGGGTTGTAGGTCAGTTTGTTTGGTTGGTGTTTAACGTCGTACTCAAAGGTGTTTCAATTATATGACGACGGATTATCCACTTCTTAATCTGCTCTACTCAATACGGAGGAAACCTAGTAAAAACCGCCCCCGCGATTGCCGAAGTCACCTAGTGTGACTCCCTCATATACCTCAGGTCCACTGGGAGACTTGAATCCGTGCGGTACATCGAAGGAGGATCCGCAGTCAGCCGCACTAACCACTGAGCAACTGAGCCACGGCGCGGGCCCCCGGGTTGTAGGTCAGTTGATAAATAACTTACATGGTCCAAATCGATGTTAACCTTATCAAACAATGGCAGCTTATCGCCACAGAACACACAATGAAACGTGTTTTTTAACCATTCTAGAACTTAGAATTGGGAACGAAAATGTTACCCCTTTCTTAATCCTGGACAAAATCCGTTCACGCTTAGTAAGATGTTGTTTTAACTTCAATGTTACCTCAATTGGAAACATTAAAGATAGTTTGGGATGATGTTGTGACTGGAAAAGCAATTAGCTATTGGTACAGTATAATGCCAAGAGAAAGAAGAGAAGAGAATTCGGCCTTAGTCGGCACAAAGTAGAAATCTAAAAATGAGATTCTTATTATTTGGAGGCCAAGATGTTCTATTTCTGTAAGTAAAACGTCATGTGTATATGAAACATACTTGCATTATATTATTCCGTTAAACATAAGTAATTTATGACTTTTCTTCGCTGACTGATGCACTGCGTATTTACATATAGTATAACAATAGAACAAAGGAATACTGATAAGAAATAGTTCTCCGGGCAACGGATGCTCGTAAAAAATCAATGTTTTTACATTAAGGAGAGATGCGACATTATTTTGATTGTAACGCGTTCATTATCTGTTTTATACAAAGCCAAATCGCGTTTTAGTCTGAAGTAAGGCTTTGGATAATCTCCTCTCAGATTTCACGCTTTTTACTTGAGAAATGAATACACCATTCTATGAAACTTTTGTAGTTGTTTTCCTCATCGATTATTTCTGAGCAAAAACATTATAATTTGCTATGCTACACTTAATTGATCAGTTATTTGCTTAAAATTATATATTGATTCAAACTTTACGAATCTAAAATATGCGCCATGCAAGTGACATCTTAAAATCTCCACAAAATATTGAATAACAACAACAATAAAACGTGTAACCTCAGGTTTTTTACATGAAATAGTCACTGACAAAAAAAAACAACTTAGTATTTACTAGTACCCTAAGGTGTTAATTACTTTTAATGTGATCGATATCAGCAGGTGCACAACAATGTCCGCAAAATTATCAATTAAACGTATAAATTACACCCAGCTAACATACTGCTACCTGTAATGCTTCCGAATACTAGCAATATCACGCAATTCGGTGTGTAATAATAATAATAATAATAATAATAATAATAAGAAGAAAACAGGTTTCCCTCATTGTGACTCTTCAAAAAGATTTTTAACTTATGGACAAAGTCACGGTACACAACAATAAAGATATAGCCGCTTCTGTTTAAAGATCACTAGTATAATCTCGATATAAATATGTTTACATTGTACGAATAAAAACCAACACACCAAAGGAACTTCACTATCATCGACATATAATAGATATTTATGTTTCCGTACATATATTGTTTTGTAACTGACTATATTAAATGGGCTTCCAATTTTACCAATAAATCGTTGTTCGACTGTTAGACTCAGCCTAGACCTAGGTGACTATGTTAAAATGTTACCTGACTTCTTCATCGAGGACAATTACTTACTGACATATGATAATGTTTATAAAATCAATGTGCCTTTAAACAGCGCTTTGAGTAAGGTCAGTTATACAACTATTTTTGTCATTTCGCAAATTAGATATCGAGTTGGCCATGAACAGTTGTATAATATTACCAGAATATGTTTTAAAAGTCTTTTATAAGGATCCAATGTACCTGTATACACCAGGCCGATATGAAATTACAATATGCATATATAAAACATCACACATTCGTGGTCGCGGAAATAGTGAGACTCGGGTTCAGTTAATCATTAGCACAGGTGTATCATTAAATGAAATCAATTTCACTATGTTTTGATAATAGGCGATTTAACTATACATTCTTGCTGCGATCCAATTTTACCTTGTGTAACATTTAAACCTTTTAGTTTCGATAAATGTTACGCTTTAATATATGCCTGGCAGATGTTCATCTGATGACTTATCTAACTTTTAGATTTCTGATTATAATTTCAATGTCAATTATTATAATTAAGAAGACAATGCAACATTTAGGGACGATAACTTTAATTGACCACCTTCGACATTGCCTAAAGACGAATTGATGTGATATAAAAAATATGTTTAATTGTTGGATCTGCTTATTAATATGGATTGATTGTGTTGTGCCCTAGCTCGGTGAAACGCCGGAAATCAGATAATTGCTCTGGCCTTTTCCGAATGGGCATAATTGCCGTGAGGAAAAATATGTTCTCTACCAAATGACCGAACTTATCCGTCCTGGTCACACAATAATGTGAGATTTTGAATATAACTACATATGATACCATTAGACTAACCATGAACTGTATATTGAATCAATATTGATTTGTAGGGGTCATGCCTTTTACTGCTTTTTCATGCAAATGTTCCTACACTAACCCAATCATGTTAATATTGCATCTCCCGTGTCAGTGGAATCTTCACGGAATGAATTTATTGATAAATATAGAAGACAACAAAAATTATACCTTCAATGGCAAAAATAATATAAGGAAAGAAGTTCAAAAAGAGTAGTTCCCTAGTGGTTTAATATATGCCAAATTGCATGTGTACATGTTCATATCATATTATCGTTTGTCGCTATGCCTTTTGCCTTAAAGTATCTTGGTCGTTCATGACCACTTTAAAATACTATAGAATTGCAGGGATAAGATCAATATTCTGATTTATGTCCCGACCATTCGCGTAAACAGACATTGAAATATTGTGAAGATTATGGATGGATTGTTCCTGTTTTGGTAAAAATGCCGTTTGGTGACCTGTGATATCCGACGGGCTTCCAATTTAAACAATATGTAGCTTCAGAGCTGCTTGTTACACTCAAAATCGTTCATAGTTATCTGGGGTTGTAAACATGTAAAACAACGTATTCACTACAGCATACATGAGAATGTGTATAAAGCTAATGTCTATGTACATAGTGACGTAGGACAAATCAAAGACACACATTTCACACGCTACATATTCAAAATGGCCATGCGCAATGGTAAAATAATGGAGTAATAATCCTACAGATATTTAGGACCTCACAATCTTCAACAATTACGTAATTCACAAACAAGCCTACTTAAAAAAAGTGATAATATTTAATGTAAGGTGGTGATTTACATCTGGATATTTAAAAATGAAGTTCACGGTCTATGTAAAGGAAACAATGTATTGGTATTTAATGGATTGAGTACATGAGCATCCATAAAGCATTAACACAGTCGTATTGTTAGAAATAGTAAATTAAGCCATCTTTGAATAAGTGGCGAATAAGCTGCATAGAAAATACAGTAAGCGTATTTTATCGCCCACTCAAATCAATTAAATCTTAAAATCAGATTGTTTAAAAGTTGAATGTCAATAATGACTATAATAATGCATTGTTATTATTTTTTAAATTTAGGCCCTTAGAATTCAAAGAATCCCCCTGACAGATGTGATTTGATCATAAACGTCATCGAGTGATGCATTCTAAATACATGAATGTGGCATGAAAATACGGGCAATTTCTTTCTCCCAATAACACCTCAAAGCACTGGACGTCATAGAGCTTATTTGGTTGGTAAATGAAAGAAAAATTGTGGTAAGTTCTGATTTTTTCAAGTTAAGATACCCTTAAGTTATACCAGAAAAAGTTCAGGAGCTCAAGAAATACAGAGGTATATATCATACTCAACTAGTACAGATGTATTAAACTATGTAATACCAATCAATTTAAATACAGTTTTAAATTAAGAGGATAGACTTTGTATTGCATTATTATGAAAGGAACGAATTACACTGTTCTCCTATCAATCCGAGTATAGTTATAATTGTTGAGTGTTATAATTAACACGTTCTTAATCCTGCGTTTAGCTTTATGGACACAGTTACTATATTTCCCGATGAACCAATTGCTATAAGAGCTAAAGCTAAGTGATAATACGAGCGAAAACAAGTCGTGTAGTGGATTTATCTAGTAATCAGGAGAACCCGCTAGTGTAGGTAAAGTTGATTCCTGTTTACCATCCACCGACTCGTTTGCTTCATTGGAGAAGTTCCATCTATCCGCACAAATATGCACGCAGTCGGTGGAGATGGATTATGGTCTTGCTGGAACATCTCGGCTCAAAATTGAAATGTCATTGCCTAGATTACAATAGAGGTATTCAGGTGCAAAAACGAATGTGGAATTCTTATTAGAATTATTAAATAATTTAGTTGTCTATAAGCTTGTTTAAGTCGTTAATAGGTAATTGTTGACAATGCGTTAAGTGCTTAATAGGATTATCGCCCTAATAAAGATGCTCCTCTGATCATATAGATTAAACGGAAAGTGTTGTGTCTTCTACCTCATATGCTACTCAACAGATCATTGACTTCCAATCAACCACCCACTGTGAGACCATAACCCACTCAAGTACCAATCACTCCAATGTAGACAGTAGACAAACTTTATTTGCCTTGTTAGGTCTTATTTATCGAAAGCCAAAGAAACATATTCATATGCCGATTTTACCTATTACAGTGTTTTCATAATTCAAATCGACACAAGGGATGCGAATCGTAATGACTTAACACTTGGATTATGTTTGAAGTTTATGCGGTGTTTGGCTATCGATACATGCTCCGTCAAATATCCACTGATAAAGAACTTTTCAAAGCGGTCTACTGACGTGAGCCAACTACGCCGGGCATCGGTGTTCATATGTTAGTAAAATTAATCTTAGCTGACCAGCCAACAATGATTCGAACAAAGCCCCATATATTTGCCGATCCTAGTAAATATATAACCACATCATTTGAGTGTATATTTGGTAATGTCTGAGGTGTCTTTCAGGAGAATTTGATTAATTCGGGCAGTATGTTTCAAGTTTACATCGATGCTATAATACTCAGCACATAATAAACAAATATATTTCCATTGGAGTCGCACCTGAATTGACTTTAATTTATTTGCTGTTTGTGCAGGCCACGCTGATTACTGTTCCAACACACATCCATCATATAAGTGAAATGTCATTAAACACCAATCAAGAATTACGACACACGTCCGCGTGCCAGGCCAATGGATGAGAACACATGTTATGACAAAGCATATGCAAGACGCAAAAAGGACATCAAAACACATCCACTTCATGTTGTCCCTTTGTCCAGATAGAAGGACATGAGGATTTTCAGCCAACCATCCACGATTGAATATAGAAAATGGAAGAAGATGTGTTCAATTTGATATTATGTGTTCAAGATAAAATTAGTACCCAAAATGCAACGCCTATTAAGTGTTGGAAATCAAAATTAAAAGTTTCAGTCTGCCGAAGAAAAAAGAGGAAGAGAGAGAGAGAGAAAGATGATCAGTTAGAATTTAAATATGTATAAACAAAAATGTTGTTACATTTTCCGAAAATGCTTAGAAGTAGAGTTGAATCAACTAGCGTTCTCACATTTTATTGACTTGATTGTTAAGACATGAGACAGAAAGTTTTTCTCGTTGCATAAATGTTTAACTTGAAGACCAACATATTACAGCATGTGGGATTCACATCAATCAATACATGTAAGTCCATCAGCAAAGGGAAATGCAATTTTTAATCATTGGAGCCTTAAGAGACTGGAAATATGTCAGCTTTTTGTCAGTCGATCCATGGCTACAACTCTATATAATCAGTTTTCGATTTTGCGTTGTTGGAACTTTTACAACAAATATCTGATTCAATAATCTTCAAATCTGTTTGCATTGAAATATTACGGATACACGAATACCTATGATTCATAGACAAGACGAACATTATGTATGTTCACATTTATTGTGTCATAATGATTTCATTTAAAAATTGTATCTATGAATATTAACAGATTATTTATGCAGATTATATATAAAGTTTTAATCTACAATATCTTTTGTCAAGTTTTATATATTATACACTTAGGATAATTCATTGTATATCCTTTATCTGTGATTCATTTATTTATTTATTTATTCTTTATTATTATTAATTTATATTTTTTATTTTTATTTTGTAATTGTTAACTTTGCCATCTGTTATCTATCACATGTTATCAGCTCTGTAAATGCATTTTTTTTTTTTTATATCTGTATGAGTTTGAATTCAATAAACTAAACAAAACTAAACTAAACTATTAAAAAAAAAAGAAGTTAATTTTTTAATAGACGATAAATCAGACAATTTTACAGCTGACATGGAACTATTATTGCTCAAACAAAACCAAATTCTGCTAACCTGAATCAATATAAACATTTTGAAGGCGGTGATTAAATGTAAAACATGGCGAATAGATTTACCAGTCGACAAAAAATTACACTCTTCAAAAAAAGAAACGCAAAACCCAAATATCAATGTAAATTTGATGGTATTCAAGGACGTGTAGATC
>JAVFBZ010053718.1:0-27605 GCA_032466195.1 Katharina tunicata
TTCCAAATTCACACTTAAACAATCAATAGATTACTTAAAGCTTGTGCCCTTAAAGGTCGATTTGTTGAGGATTAAGGGTATATGCACTATTAATATGATTATGGCTATAGAAATTCTTAATTATTAGATGTTATTCAGCTGTTTTCCTTTAAACTACTTGCATGTTATCAGGTAGTTGTGTGTTTATTGTATTTTAAAATGATATAATACTGAACCATCAACACCAAAACAACAATCACAATGAACTGTTTAATCCTAAATTAAATATCCCTCCTCCTAAGGGCGATTTCAAAACTTATTGAACAAATACAGACATCACAAAATAAGTGTGACAATAGACTTTGACAAAACTAAGTGTTGATAGATCATTTTTATCAATCGCATGATTTATTTTATAGTTTAGTTCAAATTATGATATGGGTAGCATTCTATGGAATACCCCTGCACCAAGATGCATTAATAATTTTGTTTTTATTTACACATTTATTTAATGTTACAATGCTTTTACCTACCAGTACATTTAAAGCTGTGTCCCTCGAGTTCAGCTATTTCCACATGTCTAAGATGTCTTGGGGCCGAACACTTTGTGAAGAGGGCCAATGAAGGATGAGCTCGTAACCACTGGGCTAGCCATTCTAAGTGGCAATCACATACCAACTTATTGTCAGATATTCTCCTACAACAAATAAACAAGCACAACCTTAGTTTTAGACAGCACTTTAACTGGCAAAATAGGACAGGGAGGCCATTTTTACGTTGTAACATGTTCTCATATGACAAGAAAAACAATACAACAGTCCACAAATGAGCAAACAACTACATTGTATCTCAAAAAGACATGTATACCGAAATCAAATACACAACAAATACTGGCTAATTAAAATATAGTAACATTGATAGCAAAACATGAATAACAAGTGATATTCTTGGAAGAAAAAGGAAAATAAAACTTTATTTAAATTTCAACAACAAAATGGGTTATAATATTGTTAGACGTTGCACAGAGCAGACTTCTAGTGGTCCATTTCCAATTTTATATGTACATGTCTATCTTTTAGATATCATTCCCTGAAAATTAAAGTAGGCTTCACATGGGATGAGCGTAAATCCCAAGGCAAACAAAATGACTTTAATATAAGACTCCTTCAGCCCACTGAATCCCCCTTAATTGTATACTGAGTTTTAATAAGTTTACAATATCAAGATAAGTCCAATAACAAGTACAAGTGAAAAACAAATACTTTGCCCCCATCAAAGTAACTTAAGTTTAATTCTCATTCAGCAATCTGTTAATATATTTGGATAGCTTTGTTTATTAACATATCAGTGGCAGATACAGAAAAAAAGCTTGTGATAGCGATACTGCGTTATCAAATAGACAGAAAAGGCCATTTTTGTTTTAGTAACACGTCTCCGTTAATTCCTTGTTTGAATGTCGGAGAAGTTAAAAGCTTTCAACAGCTTGGAAGGCAGAGAGAAGTTAATACTTTTGTTGACATTGGTCTTATTGGGGAAATCTGTAAGTATATAAATTGTACGATACCCTGGATAAATTAATCAAGGGTTAGGTGGGGTTGGCTTTGCAGGTAGATGGTTTGGCAGGGTTAGGCCCACAAGGTAATCTTTTGGAGGGTAATACAAGAAGGTGAACCTCCTTACATTTATCAGTCCTTATAGCTGACAGACTACCAATCAAGTGTAAGAAAAGTAAGCTAGTTTATCTAAACTATGTAAAGAGTTAAACCAAAATGTGTCTAGCCAGATTATGTGGGTGTGAATGTAATGAGTTATAGCTGCCCAACACCGGCTGTGTTTATGTGGAAAAAAAGCTGATGCAAATTATCACATACGGATTATAATTACAGGATGTCTTACACAAGGAACAATTATATATAAAAGTAAACTAGATCCAAGGTATAACATCTGTTAGAGACAAAATAATAAGTTTATATTATGTTGGAAGAAGATAGACTAAAAATTGTGTCATAGAACATTCAAGCTGTACTGGTACAGTGAAACTTGTCTAATCCCACACCAGAGTATACTGACACCTTACCTAAACTGACATAGTAACTTGGCCCGATTTTTATCTTTTCTATGTTAAAAAAAAATTGTGTAAACTGACATCTCGTCTAAACCGACCATTTTTCCTAGTCCAATGGCCTAACGAATCGTAACGATTTACACAAGTTGTTTCCCATTAATGCGAAAAAGTTAAATTAAGTCTGGCTTACAAAACATACATATGATACGTGTAGCTTACAAATTTTATAATATAATTAGAAATTAAACTTTGGACAAAAATTCAGCATCATTTAGACAGAAATAATAATTTAATTGTGCAAAACGTAATCAAAATCAAACATCATTTGGCCTTAAGGTTTTCTAAAAGAAAAGTAGGTACATAGGTGCACGCATTTCTACTAAACAGGTAATAGCTGCTTGCTTTGCATAAGCAAAGAAAAAGAAGAAAAAACATACAAAAAACACAAAAGTAACTCAAAACATTCTCAGACAACTAAAATAATCTTTACTAGTCAGACTCATCAAACATTTTCCTTGGAAATGGACGGAGAAAAAAGAAATGCCTTTGTCCATTGAACCATTATATTTGTGTATGTTGATGATTAAGGTAGGCTGGACCCAAGACCTTCATCTGGCAGTCATCAGTCAAGGGACTATAGGATAATGGACATACCAAAGGGTACAAACCAAACATACTAATGGCACCCAACAGTTCTAAAAGCCACTTCCAAAACACTTCTAAAACTAGCCATTAAGTGATCACCAGACTAAAGTACTTTCCTTTAAATTAATTGACTTCTGTCTGCTTCTTGTCCAGAGACTTCTATGCTAACTGAAATGGACTAGTCATTAAGAGGCTTGAGTTCTTAGTATCAGAGAAGTAAGAGAACCATAAAACAAAAATCATCCCAATCAACAAATGTAACCAATTTCTTTCTATGTCAGTCACGGGAGTAGATCATAAAAGGAAATTGTAAATAGTACAAAAATGTTATTATGACTGAACTGGATCTCTAATATCATGCCATTCCAGGTCTTGACATTTATAGCTAACAGAGCAACTAACTTAATGGCAGATAAATGTAGGTTTATCTGGTTTATTGAAATAGAACTAGGATTGCAATTCATTAATGAAACTATGGACAAGTAAGCTTATTAGTTTAGAAATGGAAAACTCTCTTATATAAATGGAGGTGAGAAAGGTGGGTTCACTACCTTATATTTTGAAATTGTTCCTTTTACGTTACTTGCTCAAACTGACATAAGAGAAATGGAATATGTAAACTAAATGTTTTATACTGCACATGGTATTGGAGAAGTGTTGTTTATAGCAAACCGGTAACTAACTGGGGCAATAATACAGTCTAGTTTTAGAAATACAGTACATGCTAAAACTGATAAGTCCTTTGGTGATTCTCTTCAAACTGTTTTAAAGTAATATACCAAATGGTACTACAGCTGGCATAGGTCATTACCAGAATCCCATGTGACTTGCCAGGCTGACAACTGTAACTCTCATCATTGAGGTGAATTGGGATTCAAGTTACCCCAGTCTAATGGATCTAACAGCTCGGATGGTTCTTTGATCAAGTAAACATCAACCAAACATAGATACCTAGTCTTACATATACAGTGTAGATGTTCAATTAATTAGCATGGTTGTCTGATTGATTGATTGATCTATTGATGTCAAAACTACAATTCCAAAATATGAATATATACAACTAAGGCCCATAAACTTTAGTATTGACATTTCTTTCTGTCCTCTTTAAAGGCAATCTATAATTATTACATTTTACATGTGTCAGTAAATATAGTGTATACATGTCATTGAATGCTGGTTTTGTAAAATATGCAACGCAGAAATGTAAATTCTTAACTGTATAATAGTAATCACATCAATGTATGCACCAGTTTGTTTGCCCTGTACGCTTAATTCATTTTCTGATATGATTTTATCACTGTATATTATTTAACTGCTGTTTTTCTTTCTTATTACTGTTATATCATTTGTTATCAACTCATGTGAACTGAGCTCACTGTAGCCTGTTTGATATTGACGCAAATAAAAAACAAAAGTATCATTCTACTGGATAAAACTCACAAAGGACATTCTAGCAGCTACCGCTAGACTCAATACCTGTACACTACATGGATTTATATTTATGTATCTTTGGGATTTATTTTTTTTCAGTATTTGTTTTTTTTTGTTTCACAATAATTTCAGTAATCAGGAGAATAATGTTGACTTTAAAACAAAATAATTATTTTTATAGATATATTGAGTTTTCAAAGTTAAACTTTTTAACAGCTTTTTTATTTACATTTGATTTTTAAGTTACAAATGTACCAGAACAAGGGCCTAGAAAGCACCAATAAACCCAATGTTATTATAGGCAGGAATCTCTAGTATGTTTGGTAGAATTCTAACTAGCTGGCCGTGAAAACAAAATAAGTGGCTTATACTCTATTAGCTCATAAGTGGCCTAGACATAACCAGTAATCAACTGGATTGTTAATGGAGTTAGGTTATCTTGGTTATTTTAAGCACAGGATGATTTTCAGAGCAATGTTGTTCAATTCAAGAAGGCTGTATGATTAGCCTTCATATGGGACATGCAAGGAAGTTGAAATGATGCATAAAAATCACAAAGATTTATTATCAAAAGTCTGCAACAAAGGTTAATTGACATAATCCATAATACTATCAATGGTCAAGAAACATATACATGTACATAGATATTATCATTACAGTGCGGTAAATGTGACGATGTATCAGCTCCATTTGTCTTCGGTTGGACTGCCAAACTTTTGTAGATTCTCGGCTCATAGGCGCCCGAGGACTACACTTGCATTCTCAATCCCACAACAATGATCAAAGTTATGCAATATAATACTCTCATTAATTTTCTTTTTATCATACAAGCTTGATCTGTGATGCTACAAATGTTTCAAATGGCAATATATTTTACATGGAAACAGTATTTGAAAACAGGTTTGTAAAATGTATTTCTGCACCACAGAAAAAATAACTGAAGGCCTCACGCATAATAATGTGGCATACTTCCGTACTCTTTTCACTTCCACTTTTAACAAAATCCTTGTTTTTACAATTTTGGGTTATTACATGAAACAGAATCTGTATAATGTTTGGTAATTGCTTGTGTATGAAAACATAACAATACATTTACTAGTCCTAAGTCAAGTGGCATATAGACATATATGCAGTTATCTTATGGTTTATTTAGTCCTTTTGCTAGTTTGCGTTGATATTGGGAAAGGATTCCTGGCTTATTCCATTCCTTCTCCTCTTCCTGTCCATCCCATACCCAGCATCACTATCATACCAGAATAGATCAACTTTCAAGTGACCCCTTAATTACAACTAACCTACATGTATCTAATGATGTTATCAATGTAGCAAATCAAGGTTAAATAGTCTATGAATGCATGTCCCTCATTATTAGCCTAGGAGGTTCCTTGTAAACATGTTTAGTCAATGATAAATAGGAGTAAAAGAGCATAAGGTGTTCCTTTTCTAGTTAATTAAAAAAATATACTTTGTATGTTGATTGCCACACCTGAAAAAATAGCACAACCGGGTAATCCAGGTTTGTTGTTTCTTCTTTGATATACAATAATTTAATCTGATGATTTAAAACTTCAAGATTATCTTAAAAAATAATATATAAAAAATGGATGGTTACTTTAGTTGTCTGGTTTATGCCATAAAAGACTTGTGTTATACTGTCTTGTCAAATAAATTCTGAAATATTGAGTCTACCTGAAGTTATCTTATTTTGGAAGGACACTATTTGAATATTATGTCAAACTCTTCAGAGGAACTACATGCTTATCTTTATCTAAACCGAGCATTTTTTGAGGTCTGTGAGGTGTCTACATGTATGGAAGTTAAACTGTATTCCCATTTATCCTACTTCTAAATTTTATTTCAAAGATCTTCAGAACAGAGTGGCGTAGTTAGTTATAATATAGAAAGAGTGGGATGCGAATACAGCTCTGTAATTCAATTGCTTAAGATTAATAACACATAAACATTACACCTTGCACAAAGTTTAGTATCAAATGGCTAACACTGGACACAAGACCTACATGTATAGGTCAAAGGGTACATCTGTCTGCTTTATCAATTAAACTGAACTGCAGTTTAGATTATTCTCTTTCATGTCAAATTTATTATCTCATTTGTCCAGAGTACTGTGACTGGAATGTTTACAGTTCAAATAATTTTATGGCTCTCAGAGTAATAAACAGGATACTGCTGAGGTGTATTTACACAATTGTGAAGGAAGGGGTAAATTAACCATGCAGGGATGAGTTGGATGATTAAAGTAACATGCTGATGTACAGTCACAGAAAGAAGTCCCCCCATGAAAACCCAAATGCAGGGGAAAAAAATATTGAGTGTTTGATTTCAGAGGACAATTAAGGAGTCCTGACGATAAACACAAGCAGTCGCCAAGATTGCGTTTTCAGAAAACTGGGTTTACTGATTGTAAAGTACAGCATATTTATTAACAATCACTTGCCCTGAACATTTTCATGTTGAATCACATTCATTCTAAGGACTAACTTGTCAGATGTAAACATTGGTTGGTTCAACAGACTGACCCCCCCCCCCCCCCCCCGTATTAACCATGTGGAAAATGTAAATATTAATACATCATTAACTTTATTAACATCCTGTTATCTCGATCCATCAATTCCCAAAAAGTGAAGGTAGGTGTTATTGGTGTGCGTGTGACATTTCATAACAAAATAGGGAATAGTTTTTGAAAGATACTTGAATGCTCCGAAAAAAAACCAGTTAAACCCACATTTCGTAATCCAACTTGTTCCCATGGAAACTGAGAAACATATTTTTGTGATATCTACAAAGGGAGGGTCATTTCTATATGTTCTGACAACTTTTCTAAGGGCGGGGGATGAAATCTGGTAAGATATCTACATCTTCTTGCAATGTAAACAGAAAAATTGGGTCATTTTTGCATTTAATGCACCAGCAATGGTGGGTGGTTAAATTATATGGAATTCAACCAATGTTACATGTACTTCTTACAACGCACATTTATCCAATTCTGTTCCAAGTCTTAGACTGCGTACAATAAAGAAAATAAGCACCCCTCTCAGACAAAACAACTTGGAAATTATTTGAGTCAAGAAAATAATGAAAAAGTCTACTAACAAAATAAATGTATCAGTTGAAGTAAAAAAAAGAAACCTTCCTACAGAAGACAACTCACCTTGTCAACACTGTACTTCTGTGTATGTTTATGTTTGGATATTTTCCAGAAATATGTTTTATGTTTGTTTAGATGGATCTACCTCTGGCTGTTACAGTTTATTTCTCTTGGCAAACCTACAGTTTAGTTGTCAGTCAATTAAGAGCTATTAGTCTATGTACTGGGAGGAATTTTCTTTGTCATAACAGCCCCCATTAACAGACGTGTGCTCTGATCACAGTCAAGAAAACAAGGGAGAAGGCTTGAGCTAATTTAGGTTGGAAACAACAATTTAACATTGAAAACAAAAGCTATCAGCTAGTCTGGTTATTCAGTTTTGTTGCTGGCTTCATTCAATAATTAACTAATCAAATAATTATATTTAACCAAGCAACAACAAAAAAATGAAGGAAAGCATTTTGGAATTAGTAAATTAACCATTTCATAATTTTCTCTCTGGGCACAATTTAAAAAAGAAAATAAACAAATATTTGTTTATTTTATTGATTAGTTCATGACTTGGGCAATTTAACAATGTTCTCCAAAGCAACCATGCCTGGTATTTTAAATCCAAGGAGAATGTTTGAACATGTAATAACTACTTAGTTCATTACTACTTTTGTTAATAATGTAATTTTCTTACATAAAGACAATGAAACACAACAGAACAGTATCTTTAAATGAAGTGTTTACAAGAATACTCACAGAACTCGTAACTTGCTCATGTGTGTCACAATGCTCTGAGATAATGAAGTCAAGTTGTTTCTGTTCACTGTGCTGTCAAATAAGAAAATACAAAATTATACAAAATTTCAGGCGTTTCCATTTTCTATAACTTTAATTATATTGATATCATCAAAAGACAATTTTTTTCTTCCAATTTTGAATGACTTCAGAAAAGCATTTTAATAGTTTAAAGGTTATACATGTAGGTGTGAATTTGTTTGTTTGAATGGGTTTTACGCTGCATTTATTTCACTCATATGATGGTGACCCAGCACAATGGGTGAAGGGCACCACCATTATTGACACTCAACACCATAGGACAAGGGCAGGATTTTGGCTTCTGATAACCATCGGCTCAGAGAGCACCAGAGCACAGACAGCTCACGCCAAGCCACCCACTTTTAAACAACAGTTTAAATTTTAACAAGTCTTAATTTTGATTATATACATATATTGTACTTACAATATTTCCATGTGTACTAATCCTCTAAGAGCAGATTCTGCAAGGCATGTTATCTCATTGTGGTCCAATTGTCTGCACACAGAGAGAATACGAGACTTATGTCAACCATATACATGTAATCACAACATCTATAGTCTGGGTAAGAGAAAATATCTAAATTACAAGTGACAAGCATAATATTATAGATTAAGTTTGGGGGGGGGGGGGGTCCTTTTCCTTATTGCACAAGTCACCTCATAAAATTAGAAGGAAAAAAGTTAACAGATAACAAAACAGACAACTTTCTATGCAGATGAATGAATATTTGGCTTAATCATTAAGTCTGAATGCTCTGTTTGAGATGTTTTATAACTGCCCTTAAGCCAGAAGAGGCAATCCTACCATTTTCTTAAATTCTCTTGTTAGATATTTACTTTGAATATAACTGTTAAACATACACTAAAGAAATACACCATTATTTTTTTTTATATATAATATATCATTTATGTTGTCTGTACATTATATAAAATGGGTTAATTTCATTTAATATTAAAATACTAATCAATCTTATTAACAAAAAAATTCCATGTTACTGCACCCTGAGCAAAACATTGATCTTTCTTTCAAGTGTGGCATTACTTGAAACGTTTTGTGCTTAATAATTTTCTTTAGTAAAGATAAAACTTAACTAAAGGAAAATTTCCATTAAGTGTCTCAGGGTGATACTGAGGATGGCAGACTCTCTATTGGTCATGTTCCATCAACAAAAACACCACAGTGGTTGAGGAGCAATCTGTAAAGCGCACAGTCAACACCAAACACACTGTACCATCGAGAAATCTAGCCTCAAAGTTTTTCTCCACTTCACAAAGTTTACTCAGACGTTTGTTAACGCATTCTTTTCATTGCTCACATTCACATATTGTTAGAAAAGTTACAGAATCCACAAGGTGTACAATATTGTCTACATGTTTTGGGCTCTACTTGAGCGGTTTTCATTTGTTTTAAGAAATTATAGCAAAAAAGGATTTCTAATTGCACGTTTACTAGACTAGTAGCAATAGTGAAAATCAAATATGATATGTTTGAAGCTGGGTACTTTGGTCCTATTATTGATTTTAGAGATATTTTCCCTAGACTTGATACTGAGGCATTTAGCGTTCAAAACAGCTTCATGTAATTGTACCATGTGTTCTTGTAAAAGGCCTGCATTATCTTTTTTTTCTTTCAGCAACTGATGATTGTTTTGTGAAAGGTGCCGAACCAGACTAACAGCATATCCCTAATTCACAAAATAATCCTAAAAGAAGTAATTGAAACTCCTAGAGAAAATTATCAGACATCCTGAAAGAGTATTTTGGCAATTAACAGTGTTTAGAATTTGGTATTAAAGGTTGTAAAATATAGATTCCAGTAAAACTTCAACCAAATATTAAGGGTGATGCTATAAATTAAGACAATAATTATTAGGAAATCTACCCAATTGAGTTAATTGCTTTCATGAAATATTAATAATTCTGGAGAAGAACAGGTGTGGATGGTACCTAAAAACATCTATCATTCTGACACTGATCAGTCTATGTTAGTTTAAGCTGAGGGCCCATCCATAAACTGTGTGTGATGAAATTCAGCTACAGGGTCACTTTACTGATGGAGAAATCACACTGATGACATTGTTATTCAATTAATAAGCTTTGAAAAACAGCAAGGGCATGCCAAATTTGTTGGTGGATTATAATGGAAACTGGAATAAGTGGGTTTTTAGAAACAAATATCTGTTTTGATGTTACATGGCTTCTTTAAATTCTGTTGTACCCATCATTTTCAACAAAGCGGTAAATCTTCCACAGGGCTTATATGATATCTTAAGAATATCTTACTATCCTTTACAAAATGTGCTCATGTGAAGGACATCTCCAGAAAGTGAGAGGAACTGACCATTGACTTAATAGTTAAGTTGATCAATAAACATCGAACAGGTGCACTTAACCAAAAAATAGGTGGCTTAATGTCTGTTATGGTAACTTAATAAGAGCTTACATTGTGCTTAAGGTAATGCTGCAGGCTCGCCGGTAAAACATAGCAATAAAAATATGAGTCTTGACGATGGAAAAATTATTTGTTTGTATTAAACTGTACTTAATGTTATTTCCCTTGTACACTGATGGTGCCACTATACATGGAATTTTTAGGAGATTTTATGTTTTTTAGCATAACCTAGGGACAATAAGGGGCAATAACCCTTAGGGCACTGCCCAAAAATCTTCATGGTTCTTGTCCACCTGACTATTTAATAAATAGAAGAATTTAGATGATGTTACATCATGTGGCAAAGAAAGCAGTCCTTCATTAAAGAGTATGTTTCTATCTTAGAATTAGTTATGGACTGTTATACACTTCTTAAAGGTTTTTTGACAGCGGTTATAAACAATATTTGCACTAGAAGGGAAGTCAATTTAGTTTTGATCCCAAAAGGTTGTACAGGGCTGGTAAGGTAAGGTCATATGGAAGATATACTCCTTCCCACATAGTCATGATGTATAGAAATGATGATGGCACAATAACTCCTGAAAAAACATCACCACACCTCTAATTGAGCGGGCCTTCCAGATATGGCTCAAAGTAGCCCCAATAGAAGGTGAAATTTGTCATGTTTCTTAAATAAACATTCAGATTGTTTGTACTGTTCTCTAATATATTCTACAGCATGTTCCCTGTTTCTTCAGAACTCCTGCCATTCTCTGTTACAGAGACAGCATTTTGTTTCACTGAAAAGTAGAGGTCATCCTTTTCAAATTCTCAAGATGTTTTATCAATGAAACATTTTACATTATCATATATTACTTCTAAATATGTTGATATAACGACATATTTATTCTACTTTTGAAGGTAACATCATTTTTATGACTTTTAGTATAGCGTTAACTTATGCAATCTTTGTCCCTTATTTTGCTTTTCTCCATCTTAGAGAAGCTACTTCTGGGATTCATTAAAAAGGGCAAATGATATAAAATCATTATGTTTTAGTTAAATAATTATTTAATGTCGCAGAATGTGATCTATAAGCTTACATCATATTATAGTTTATATGTTTCATTCAGGCTTTTTTTAGGACTAGATTATCAGCTAATAAACTCTTATAAACCATAACTTCAAAATGAAATGCACCCTTCTTGAAGATAAAGACATGTATGTTTTCTTTATTCTTGATGTTGAATTTTCACTTCCTGTCATTGGCAATCTCGACTGAAGGCTTTTGTTTGTTTGCAAACAGAGAGCACCAGAGCACAGGGGTTTGTTTGATTGGGGTTTTACGCCAAACTTAAGGTTGTTTCACTCGTATGATGGCGTGCCAGCCAAATTGGTGAAGGAAACCACCCTATTAAATGTTTGCAATATCCAGAGCACTGAAAGCTTCTGGCAACTGTGATTAAAGGAACACATGATATTACCAAAACACTCCAGAAAAAGCTTCTGGCAACTGTGATTAAAGGAACACATGATATTACCAAAACACTCGAGAAAAAGCTTCTGGCAACTGTGATTAAAGGAACACATGATATTACCAAAACACTCGAGAAAAAGCCATCTGGGCTGTTTGTTTGTTTGATTGGTGTTTAACGTTGTACTCTAGACTATTTCACCAATATGACGACTTATTATTAATTATTATTCATTTGCTGTGCCGGTGTATGGTTGAAGGCCGAGAAGAAACCTCGAAAAAAACAACCCTCGAACTCCGCAGCCACCGGAAAACTTCCCTTTCATATATACCTAAGGTCCACAGTGTCCTCTGGACTGTTACAACAATTTTGATGCACTGTAGCACTGTAGCACTGTGCCGTTACCGATTGTAACGATTGTTATCATGTGGCGATCAATCAATAATTAGTTATATTTAATACTACAGTGTTTTATGTACATGTACAATAAAGATTTCTAAATTTATAACCTGTGTAACCATGTAAAGAAGACTGGAGAGATTTTTAAAATGTTCTAAAGTTACAACACCCATTAATTAGTTGAACCAAGTGTAATCTTTCACAAAGAAAAACATATTGCACTTAAAGACTTTCTATTCCTGTCAAATTTTAACATTTTTGATCACGGACAATCTGTGAAAAAGCACTTTATTTGCTTAAACAAAGGCCTTACTTTAACAAGTGAAAGACTAAAGAAAGTCAAACATAGAAAGGATTGTGTAAAAATGTTACTTAATACCTCACATATGTACAAGTGCCACCTGCATAGCATATTGAGTAACAAGACCTAACATACATTAAGTCATGCGACAGGGTGGTCTCACAATTCAGTGATTTTACAAGTACTGTCATTTTTCAGTATAAATTTAGCCAGTTTAAGACTGTGTCTAGCTCCACCTGACTCTGAAGTAACATGTACATCTATATACAAATTCTATGAAACAATTTATATTCAGACAAATATTGTGTGGAGATCAAATTTTCCATACATGCCAACTCATTGACAATTCATTTTCTAATGATTTAATTATTTTCCCTACTTAAGTTCTGGAGAAATTTGTTTCAATCTGATTGTCCATTTTTCGTCTAGTATATTTTATCACTAAATGACAAAGAAAAGAACAGCATTCTTATTTGCAATTTAATAACTGTCCAAGGAATGTCTGTCGATTGTGGCTGTTTGGCTTCAGATGTGGAGGACAGTATATAAATAGAGCAATTCTGCATTGAAAAAAATGTCAAAATATATTTATAGACAGGTGAGCTATTCTAAGTCTTTAGGTATACAAATTCTCTTTAAAACCCTTAAACCTATTGTCAAGTCTCAATAACTGGGATACATACATAATGTTTTAATCTATTTTGGGGCCTAATATTACACATGTTCAGTGATATTAGGAATTTTTATTTTCATGTACTTTTACATACCTGTAATTCTAATACTTACAGATTTTTCAGCAGAGGTGAGCCTTTAAGCATCTTTCTTCCAACAATCCTCAGTCTGTTGAAACTCAGATCTCTGTAAACAAAATAAACAAAATTGAATAATGAATTAGCTATAATTACTTACCCCTAACTTCAGCTAGTTTACATTAATACATTTATGTAATACTGGTTGATGCATGCTATACAAAAATAAATTAATGTACAGTGTGCTATAATAAGAAATAAACATGCTTATGCAAGAAACAGGTTTTTTCTTTAGAGATTGGTTTATTTGAGGAACAACGCAAAATCTTAAGGGTAACATATAGCGCCAAATATGCTATATTGGTACCATTGTATCAGTGCTTAGAGAGGAACTAGACAATACTTGAGAAAGCTACTACTGAAGGTTATCGTTGCATTACAGCACAGCAAAAAGAGTTCATCATTATGGAGAAATGGTTGTCATTATGTTGTTTATGCCACTAATTCACGTTAAAATTAAGGTCCCTCTGACTTGAACAAAGCTACCATCCAAAGGGGTAAAAATTAAGCGGCTGTTAGCAAGTTACTTATTGAAAATGTGCTTGTATTATATTCATTTTTAACTTATTGGTTTCTGGTCAGCATCCAACAAAGTTTCTTCAGTACATGTAGCAAAGTAGCTGTGTATAAGACTTTCTAATGTTGCTTTAAGAAAAAACATTGAATGTACATAAATGAAATTTGATTTCATGGCAAATATCAATGCATTGTAGCATTGGTAATGTCTGCTCAAATATTGTCATGTTTTAGACATGTGACTTAACACATTTTGAGTTACATGTTATCACATAATTGCAACCACATAGAAATGTTATATCACACAATGTGGGAGTTTAGTTTGCATGACAAGCTTACATTACCCAAATCCTTCACATTTCTTTTGTAGCAAGATATTCTTTGTTCATACAGTCTTATATCCTTTGAACAATTTTCTCTTTTTTATACAAACACTAATACAGCTTTTATGGATATATATCAAATCATGTATTAAAAAAGTTAAAATCCATAAAAGTTGCGTTCCAGTTAAAATGAAAGACACACTGTCTCACACTGCTGCAAAATTTTATTTGGTGAAAAAATTATGCTGGATTTTAAATTTGTAAAGAACCATAAACGTTACCGTATGAGGACAAATGCTTAATTCGGACCAATTAGTAACATTGTACGGACACGGAGTGTAAATTTATGTTCTACAATTAAATACAGGAAGACAAATTAGTTAAATTACTCTCCAATCACCTGAAGGGTTTCTGATAGGCTTTGGAGGTTAACAATTACCTGAGGTCATAGATCACTAGTTACACCAACATCTGCCTGACAGGGTCAAATAATGGGGCATCATATGAGTTTGAAGAAACTCCCCAAAATTACTTATCATCACTTATTATATTAACCCTGATCAATTAAATCCACAGGTAACTCCCCTAATTCATCTCTGTCGGAGAAGAGGCACAGAGAACCTTTTTCAGTATTTTGTTTGTATGTGATGCTCAGTGAAAAACCCAACAATATATTATTATTCTTCCATCATTGAATAAACAATCTGTTCAAAGGAGTGCAAGTAGAGTGGTCAGTTATTACATGTAAGCTAGGAAATCTTTAAGATACAGGCCAGCTGTGATTATGCACACAAAAGACCACAGACAACCATTGTTAACTTCTACTCATGCTGAACCCTTTTATCTAAAATAAATATGTGTAATTTCGTCTTTAACCCCATAATGGGGCTATAAAAATTGAAGATTCATGCATCCCATAACAAAATTACACAAATATAAAAGAGGAACTTTGGAACGTCCCTTAAACAGTTGTTTTCTTAATGTTTGATTTTACTTGTTGTCCATGTCATACATTTTGATACTATTTTGGAAGTTTCTCTCAAATCTGCTAAAAATGTTAAATTCACTAGTTGGTTATTGACTAGATGCAAAGTAAGATGGGTTCTATTTTCTTGTGATCTGGTATTCATTCCAATTCATTAATTGTCCCATGCACAGTCAGTTATACTAAAGATACCACTTCATACAACAAGGTCTTGATATAGCTAATCATTATCAGGGACAGGCTTCCAAAATACTCAGGTAGTCATTCAGATTCTGTTAGATCTTAACACCTGGATTTAGTAGCTTTGATGAATAGCCTGGTAAGTCTTGTGAATATGTGGTCAGAAAAAAGTGCCCACCTTAATTACTGAACACCTGCATCAAGTGGAGCCCTTTCCCCAGCCATTGACTTAAAGAGGACAATAGCTGGACCAAGTGGACAAGCCTGTATTAATCTAAGGGGTTTACCTCCACAGATCGTTACACCTAGGGTAATTTCTAAAAACTTTCCTTGACAAACCAATGCCATGTTTGCTCTAAACAAATTTACCAAATCTTCCCTTAACTTTGCAAAACCACCCCTACCATCTAGAAGGGTAACCTGTTGACTCTAGTAATACACTTTAATGCATCCCTCCTACCAATAGAAATTGTCCTTGCCTAAGTGCCGGAATAAATCCCACTTAATTACCTGTTTGCCCAGTTAAACCAAAACCACTCAATTTACTTCTATCACACAAAATCCCAGACTAGTATCGCATTCCACAGCACCAATTTAACCAGATTAACAAACACAACAAAAATCTCAAGAATTTTAATTCATGAGGAAAACTGAACTCTGAGTGACAAATATAAGAAAGAAAGAAAAAAAATTGAACATTACATATTCCAATGCAAATCAAAACTGCTTCTTTTCAAAAAAAGTTTCAAAGAAAAGCCTATCAAATGGGAAAGGATAGGCTTTAATAAGGTTTATTGAAGAAGAAAAGCAGTTCTAACAATTTTGGGTTTCTTGTCTTGCGATCATTCATCTTTGAACTGTTGTTGGTTTTCCGGTATTTTATGCATCAACTATTTGATCCAAAAGTTGTGGAGTAACCTAACTGAAAACAAAATTGTTTACTGTAAGAATTGAACTTAAGAGGATCAGAGTTATTGTCTCATAGTTTGTGCAAATACCATCTGATTTAGCACCATTACAGCCATAAAAAGACTATTATCTGAAAGATGGGGGGTAGATAATGGTGTCTACAAGTTAACAATGCCTTTTATTCAGTGGTCAAGAATGTTTTGTATTTCTGTCAATTGACTGATCTGACAGGGCGATGTCTGCACTGGGGACATTTCTGGAGGCAGACAAACTCCAGACAGACTGATCACATCTAACTGTGGTCAAGACTGCTCCTTCCAAAAACAGGGGAGTAAATTCTCTAACACTCTTAACCTGTATGCATATATCTGGGACCAGAAGGGAAAATGTCAATTTTTAGGCATAATTAGTTAAAACAATGAACAGTACCATTTTTATGTGTACTGTTTTTCAACAAATGCCAGAAGATTTGTGTTTTCTCATAATGAGTGTATGAGTGCAGCCATAACAAGACTATCTGGTACAATAGACATTGCAATGCAAAACTTTAAATAGCCTTGTTTTTTCATGGATCTGCAATTTCAGTAATAGTTATTTCAGATTTCACCGTAGAAAGAACTGAGTATACAGGCATACATGAGCTTTTAGTACATTAACTTATGTAAAATAGTGGTAGAGCGTGATAAAATGATAACTAATGTGAACAAAAATCTAAATATTAGGACGTTTAATGCTTTCAGTTTTAAAAACAGGAGAAAAAAGCTAAAAGAAAATCCAAACTAGCCACAGAGATACCAACCTTCCCACTTAAGACTACCACAAAGCAGCCACTTATCACCTATAGATTTGAATCTCATTCACAAGATATCAAGTCAGAAAAGCGTCAGACAGGGCTACAACATGTCTCCAGTTTTCTTTCACAAGTATGTTAAAAATCAGGCTAACAAGACGCTGAATGAATAAAACAGTTTACTCCTATTATCTCAGTCATAGGCACTGTTAAATTTTTAAATGTTTAAAGCCCTAGAAAATGGACACTTATTGCCTGTCAAGGAAAGTGCAGATCAGAGGATAACTTAAACAATGGAAAACAAGACTGGTTTAAAATCATATAAATCTTAATAATAGTTCACAATTATTTTGTCTTTTTTGGATCCCACTAATGATAACTACATGTACATGTTATTTGCATCGATGAATTAAAAAAAATTTTACGAACAGAACTTTACCAAAAATAGGAATTCAGATTTCAGCCTTATAAAATAAACAGATTACACCTATGGCGTTACCAATATATCTAAGTATTGTGAACTACCGGAAAGTTTTATTTTAAGATCATTTCTTGACCCGATTTTTTTTTCAACACCAATGTAAACGGTTATTTTTCTGATTTTCCTAATTTAAAGTAATTTTCCACTGACCCGGAGCATAAGAGAGAGAAGGTAGAGGTTGAATTCAAATACACAAACAAATGATAGGGAACCTGAATTTGCAATATTTAAGGCATTTTGGATGTAATTGTCAGCACCTGAACAATGCGGAGGAGACAGGTCGGCTCATTGGACTGACATGTTTTGATAACGGTCTTCTATAAAACATTAAATTGTCTGAGGAGCTACCTCAAGGAGCAGGAAGTGGGAAAAGGGGTTGAAAGATGGCCACCAATTTGTATCCACAGGTGTTTACACTGAGTCTTGTTAGTGATGCTGGCAGATGTGACTAAGCTGCCTCATTTTGTTGGCTCTTGGGAGCAAATACAACTCATACAATAACAATTCTACTTAATTACAGACTTCTAAGGAGCAAAAATATCCAATGCAATTAACTCTGTTGGAAAGTGAGACAGTTTTGTTTTATTTACAGCACAACTTAAATATGTAAATCCATCACTACTAAGTGCATATACAGTTCATACACTAATAATTCTTCTTTACAATAATGAATATACTTTCTTAAAGCAAAAATATCCCCAGTGTGTCCCAGTTTTTACATAAAGTGTGACTTCTTGTTACAGTTCTCAATAAAAATCAACTATATCAATGATTCAGTTGGCATATATACATTTCATTTGTTTATAATTCCAATTCTTTATTTTCTAGACAGATGCACTAGAGATGCACCATATTATTGCCATTTTAGGAAAACATAGGCAAATTCACTTTACAGTTTAACTTTAATATTTTACGATCTACAACTTGCCATTCAAATAGGCCTACAATCTGGAACAATATCCGATTTATCAAGATTGTGTCAGAGCGGCAGTCATATTTAACCGAACTCCAATTATTGTAGTATTTACACATTCTAGTTCTTGACTTGAGGTACATGGGTGTTGATATCTCATTTTTCATGGGGCTGAGGAAATCTCAGATTGGCAGTGTCAGGAATGAGAGCAGGGCTGACCAGCAGATTGCTTGTATCCGGTCCTGTGACCAAAGGTGATCAGGTCAGCCAGCAGACCCTAGACAATATTCACACACATGGTCACCAGGTGATTCAATGGGTACCTTCACTATATCACCATTGGTACCTCACATGAACCAGTATTAGTTTCTTGGACAGTAAAGAGTACCAGGTAGTACACAAGTTGTTAAACCAAGAATTGCTGCAATTTATTGAACTGAGCTATAATTGTCCTTATAGAGTGCTTTATAAATTTCTCAAATTTAAATAGACCTGCCAGTTGCGATGCAAGAAAAATTTGTAGGATAAACATGCATGTGCCTGTTAAAATATAAGCACTGAATTAACAATCTCATGTAATAACAGTCCTAGGGATGTTCACATTTCATCCAATACAAGAAATACAGGTACCAAAATTGCACCTATAAAGTTTTGTCTTTCTATACACAAGTCACCAGCAATTCAAGTCAAAGGCAACTTTATTTACTATCCTAGGTAACAAATACTAGTATTTTTTTGAAGCACACGTTGTTAACAAGTTAATAATAGGATGAACAGTACATGTGGTAGGCGTTATCACTTACATACATCAATTCAGGTATAATAAGAAGGAAACTTTCATCACAATCTACATTCAGTCTAATTTATGTCGTTCAAAAGATTTTGCCATATCAAACAGAGGAGTTCAAACCAGACTTTTTATCAGAAAATATCCCAAAAAAAGATGGAAAATGGTGACCATGCTGCTGTTAACATCAAATGCAAAAAAGTAGTGCTGGCTTTAAAGGCAAGGCTCAACACATTGCCTGGCTCTTCCCTGAAAGTGCTTTTTATACAGCTACACCATAGGACTGTTCATCCTTAAGTAGATACAGGTACTGATGGAACAAAACACATGTTGCTGAATAAGCAGTTTTTAGATAAGTTTCAGCTCAGATAGAATGGGTTCCAAGATTTAAAGTTATCCTGGTACAATTCTAACTTACAGGAGAAAACAACGCCATTTTTTTAAATAGTGGGCCCCAGTTTACAGCTGTGTATTTCCAAAATACAACTTCAATAACATGTATTTCTATCTTTTAATAGCTAACAATTTGTGGCATTTATTTAAAGTGTGTTTACTAATGTTGTGCTATCCCGCATATTAATATTGTTAAGAGGGTGTAAAACACCAATCAAACAAACACATATTGTTAAGTGTGAGATTATGTAAGTAAAGGGTATCATGTAAATATCATAGGCGGGTGTTATTTAGGGTTATTTTCACACCCCACTAAACCATGTTGGTGGAATAAACAAACTGGGGAACACCTGTGTAGGGCCAGTACAAGTGGTCCTCATATATAACAGCTCTGGTGTATGTGTAACTTCCCTGCCATTGTCCACTCATACAAAAGCCTTTCTTACCACCATTTGTACAATTTTCCACTTGACCAGTCTCTGACAGGGCTAACAGCTTTGCACTCCATCCATCTATTATTTGGTTAACTGGGATTGCCTACTGCCTGCCAGTTCTTGTTTTAATCACCTTGTCACCACTTAGAAACTCTTGAATAAACTCCTTTCATATTCTATTGGGCAGACCCTCCCACCTGTGAAATTTTAATCCTTCTTCAAAGTTAGGATGTGGTAAAGAGTTTGATTCTTGCTCATTTGAATGTCTACCTCTGTGGTTTACCCTGAAAAACCTCTTAGCACAAGGAGCAGTACAGGGTGTGAAATATGAAATGACCATACATTAATTGTACCATTCTCAACACTGACAAACATAGTGTTAGCCAGAGGGGTGTCTCAGTGTCTTTGAAACCATTGAGGCACATACCCCATTTCAATCAAATTTAACATAGGAAAGATAGGGAAAATGTCAACTGAGACACCCGGTTTCTGTGAAAATAGTTATTTGAGACACCCTCTTTTTTATTTCTGGCTAACAAACATTTACAATATGCTGACAAATGTTGTTTTTCTCCTATGATAGACGTGACTTCATTATATTGTAAAGTGGATAAAATGACAGATGATAGTTTTTAATAATTATCTATTTCAGAAACCAAACAATTGCGACAACAATACCTTTAGTGAAAATACTGATACTTTACTTTCTCATAAAGATAGAGGTTTATTGATCGTGTCATTTTAAACAATCACATATGTAGATCAGTACATGTAATAATGGCCAGATTTGCAAAATAAGAGCAAATAAAATATTAGTCAAATGTCTGTTGTATATTGTATACTAGTATTTATATACTTTCCTTCCCATAATCTAAGTAACATATTTCACCTGGGTGTACCTTGTACCACTCACTAACTGAATACATGTGTTAGCACTCCCATACTACATTTAAATAAAACCATAATGATGTACTCCCTTTACTGGACTGATGATCATTTGTCTTGTTACCTCTCTACAGTAGACAGTTGTTGACAAATTTGGATTACTACAAAGTCTTTGATCATAGTTTTGTAAGACGGTCTGCTACACAGCTGATGAACTAAACCCAGTCTCTGTCTTGTCAGCTACTAAACATACTATAAATTCTCATATTTATTCAGTCTTTTTCCACACTGTAACACTGGTCAATAGCTCTAACAATATTTATTTTACTCAGCTGTAAGAACATTCTTACAACCTTCCCACCCCAAAAATACCCTTGAATACTGGGTACTGAAAAGTTAACTTATTTATTTGTGTGGAGCCCAACAACATTTCAGTCGAGACCATTTCTCAAGCAATGATTACAAATCTCAACTGAATATCAAACTGATTAGAAAATTAAGATTTTATTTGTTAAAAGTGACAACTTCCCACTGCCAACATTTTGCGAAGAAACAAAGGACAGTGAAAGTACCCATATCAGGAGCAACCATTGATGAATTACCATGTGTAAAGATTGGGCAGTTTACAACAGTTACAGACCCATGAACAGAAGTATAGACTATTGTTTAACAGTCAGGGCTGACAATTAGATAGTAGAACAAGCGGCACCGTTTGACAGGTAACCATCAAGTCCCCATTTATCTAACATTACCACATATCACTACACAGGGCAACTGTCAACCTCGCCTAAATACAACAAATGTTTTTTAACCCTAAGACACCTTAAATAATACCTGCGACCTAAAATCCTTTTAAACTATAAAATTTATCTTTTCATCCTAGTCTGTCCACTTGCAATAAATAAGCATAATTTAGTTAAGACCCTCTGGCAGGGGTTGAAATGTTTGAAATATGTTGTCTGACATTTCCTGCAGTCCATTTAACACAATGTCAACTTTTGGAAATTTAACAAATCAATCAAGTTTTTTTATCAGAAATGTCCTGCAAATATATATATGGGAAGTCCCAATCCCTCCCTCTATTTAATTGTGGAATGGCTAGGATGCCAAGAATTCCCATTTTCTTGGCACTGTCTCTGATTTTGAAATCCTGTCCCCTGACCAAATCGGTTGCTGAATAAATAATATTAATCAGAATATTTATATTTTTGAGCTGCTGACTGGAATTCATTCCTGCATATTCATTCTTTGTGTAAATTTTTATTGTCTTAGATTTTAAAGGTGGGAGGATTAAGAACACCTGTATAAATGATGGTAAATGCAAACAAACATAAGCATTTCTCAAATAAGGCATCCTTTATAAAAACTTCATTGCCCCATGCTAGAAATGTTTTAATTGAGACATATATTTGGAGGATACAACCAGGTTATCAGACAGTAAATATAACCTGCAAACCACCAAGAACCTAGCCAAAAGGTGCCCCAGTAGCTAGAGATATCAGCCAAGATAAGTTAGTGATAAGGCATGAAGTACTTAAGTCTTTACAAGGACCCTCTTTAACATTTTGTTTATCTGGATAAAATAAATGTCTTCTCTGGAGTCGCTAATGAGCCACCTGTACTGAAATCCAGGTCAAAGGTTACAGTCAATATTTAATAATTAGTCAATTCTGCCCAAGATATACCAAGAGTTATCAGCAGATAGCAAACATCGATAAAATTAAAGTTAAAATAGCAGAGGTATGTATTACAATGTATTGACTACTTCACGTGAATTAAAATGAAGTTGGTTTTTCTATGACAGGCATTTATTAGCCAATACTGTTTGTTCAAATACAAGATTGGTATACATCAAGAATTGCACCAAGAGTAGGACAAAAAGTTAACATACATTTTATATTTTAAGTTTGCTCAATAACTCATTCGTATATCTTGGCAGCTGGCACTATGTTTTTAGTGCCTCTGATAGTGTATTCTGTTAAATGTGAATTATCCAAAACATAATTGAAAATATGTTTTTTTCTATTTCTCCCTGTCCCATTTTCATCTAATGATTTAAATGCCTCAAAAAATTCTCAAGCTTAAAAAAAGGCTTCATTTTTTTAATTACCAAGTGTTTTAGAAACTATTTGCTGTTATATTTTTAAAAGTAGTAGTGATCTATAAACAACTTTCTTGTTCTATACTATGCGAAAAACATATTAAAGTTGAATTTTTTGGCCCAAGTGCTTGTCGGCAAACTAATAAAATGAGATTAATTATCTTTTTCTCTCTCTCGCCCTTTTGAAAATTAAGCATTAAAATACATTTTAAGTCAGCTCTTGTGAGAAAGTTCACAGAAACAAAAAGATCGATCGTTATAACAATAAATGAGTTATGATCTCTTGTATCAGACATCAAAATGATTAATGATGTTCATTAGTTTTGCCACATTACAATATTTATATTATGCACTCCATTTTGTCAGATATTTGAAGCTTATGACAGCAAAAGCCAACCACCCTAAAGATAAATGAACCAAACAAAAAGCAAATATATCTAGCTAGAAACACTGGAAGATTTCTATTTGTTAAAGGATGCTCAATCAAATTAAAATAAACTTCTCTTTCACAACTGACAAGGCACTAACTCCAACAGACTTTTTTGTATGTCGGCTTTACTGTGTATAATTTGTAACAAAAGTTTAAATTATCTAGCAGATAAATGGACAGTGGAAAATGACTTCATATAATCATACGGCATAGTTTCCATCAATCAGAACTCAACAGTTCATAACAGTCTATAAGTCGGGGCCCCGGGGTTGAATATATTTCAGCTGTTGCTCTAGGTGATCCATACAATATGTCTTGTTCGTACCATAGACATTGTGATACTGTTATTTTGTCTGGGCAGGTGAATGTTAATGTCTGTTTTAGTACTGCATAGACACACTAAAACAGGTATTTTACCTCAACAAAGACAATTTAACCAACAGGACACTGTTTCTAAAACAAGGCTTGTTTGGCTAGACTGTACAGAGAAACCTGCATGAAAATCAGATCGTAAAAATTCTTTACTTCGGAGAACATACACCTGTTTGTCGGCATTTTACCAGGTTGTTAAAAGTCTGAACTTAGAAACTTTCTGAGTCTTACAGTTGACAGCTCTTAACACTTAAATTCAATTCAAGAAGTTTAAGTTTTAAGAACTGAGTAACTGGTTGATCTAATTTAACTGTGGAGGGTTAGTTTGAAGACTAAATTCCCTTAGAAATCATACCAACAATCGAGACCCTGTGCTTGTTGAACATGTGATGCATGTTAATGTATCCGATGTAAATATTCTTTCACGTTCCTTCAAAGCCTTATGCCAATGTTAACAAATGTACTAGTCTACATACACACATACATGTACATCTACTCCTTTTCATACAATAAAAGATTCTATCTTTTCCACTACAATTTTTTTTTTTTTTCCTTTTTCAAAAGACAAAAAAAAAACACATCCAAGTACAGGAACATTCAATAAATATTGTAATCAGAATTGCTGATATTTACATGTATGTGTAATTCTGTCATTGGTTATTTGCTACGAAAAACCCAGGACAGCTCCAGATGGAAATTACCCTAATTTTGTGGCTTCTATTTGCCCAAGTAGACTACATTGTATTCAGCTTCTACTATCAGATGGAAAATTATGGGAACTGTCACCCACCGCAAGTGTCAACAAGCATTTAATAGGAGTAAACAACTTCCTGTGCTGATATTCCATTCACATTTAGGACTAACCAGATTAATTCTCACAATTTACAGATACAGATGTACCAGGTCCATAGATCCTAACCCAATCTGACATATTTCAAGAGGATCATATCAAGATAATAATAGCTTATATGATCAAACAGATAGCAAACAAAATTAATGTTTCAAGTATAAATATTCATGTGACTTTAAGTTTGTTGAGCAACCATGGTAACATGTCTGTTTTTGTAAATTCTCAGTACAAAGCGTAAATCACGCCACATAATACCCTTTAGAAATGAACTGGTACTGATTGCTACACCATATTAATTGTAGATGTAAATAAATATAAAAACAGAATCTCTTGTTTCAAAAGCTTGTAAATACTTAAGTCTGAAAGCATTTTACACAGACACAGATTGTTTTGTTTAATCCAGTTTTTTTTTTTACAATTTGTGTAAAATTGGAAAACACATGAACATCCAGACATTTCCATATATGTATGTTTATCCAGACCCTGTCGCCAGTCTTTTGGTAGGGTAATATCAAATTTGTAATGAAAAAGATTTGCTGAATAAAAATGAGCAGGCCTAATATGCAGAGTAGAATGAAAATAGACAAAAAAATTTGCCACTTAATGGAAGGCTGACAATCACATTTTGAATCCTGGATAAAGCCTTCTGATAAGAGCTTTAGATGTAGTAGTAATAGTAAACAGAGGAAGCTGACATACACTGTAACTATCACTGACACTTCATTCACATTCATCACACAGCATGGGAGAAATTCTGTTTTCATCATGGCATTTTATCCCTGTTTAATACACAGGTTCATGGCCTACATCTTGTATATGACTACTTCAAACAGTCAGATGTCAGGATACCCATCTCTATGGTTTACAATGTCCTGTTCCAGTACTTCTGCATGCTGAGTTGTGATTATCCAAACCTCTTCATCAGTTTAAAGGGGTACCCACTACCCAGCTATTACCAACTGTAACTAAAGCTCAATAAGATAGATCATAAATGTAGCTAATAGTAAAACTTTTATTGCTAGTAGCTAAACCTCTTCTTCATTTTCATCTTCGGGTGAAACATCTCACAACATTTAAAGGCATTTGTACTGATCACAGATATGTTATACATTCACCCACAGATGTGTAGTGAAAATAATGAAGAAGGGAAAAAACTACAGGCCAGCATATACCGGGTATATATTTATAAAAAAAATGTCCTTTCATGAATGAATTGGCTCAACATGGATAACCTGAGACATTGCAAACCTGCATGTGTATTTTAGATCTGGGCCTTGTTTTCCCACAAGGCTCAGTCCCAGCACCAATGACGACAATATTTTACCGATGCATGGGTACATAGGCTGAACTGGGTTCACACTGCACTACAAAATATGCCCTTCATTCAAATGCAAGAATGACAGTGTCTGTCCCATATCCCTTTGTATATTTATTTGAGGGTTTATAAAGCTTGCCCATATAAAAATATCACACACAACATATACATATATTCATGGACACAGCACAGACACCTAATGTCAACCATCAAATACTGATCCAAAGTTGTTGTTAAATTGTCGAATTATTTGAAAGTAAATATACACAATAAATCTAGTTTTAAGTCAAATTGTTGTATACATATAGAAAGCTGCACCACCTCTAACCTGGGCAGAAACATAAACTCCACCCCCTCTAACTCCGAAATATTTTTCTTAATCAAGAATACTGCAGACATACATGTATTTTAAATATGAGACAAATCTAAAAAAAATACATTATCCAGTGTTGATACACACACTATGTTAATAATAATAGATAGGTTCCTGGCAATTTCAGATGTCAAGTTTTTGCCCACATCTGGCTGACGCTCCATTTCCACACATGTCAGAAATGGCGTATGGAAAACATCACATCTTTAAGGATAGACCTAGTGTAAACTTAGCTTCCATCATGTGCTAACTTTGTTTCAATTTCTCACATTGTATCTATACAGAGGCTTGAGAAACAGTAGGCTTGAGTCCGACCTATAGGTTAGTCTTCAGGTTTCTTAAAGCGGGTCTTGTTTCATAGAAGTGTGTATAAACTATGTAAATACCATATCACACATCTGGTGAAATGTGACTTCAACTTTTTTACCAGGCAGTAAATTACAGTTGTTGTTTGGTTTACCCATGTGCCAATCTCAATAAAACTTACACATTTCTTGGCTTTGTATACTTTTTAGGTAAACAATATACCATTATTCAGGGTTTGAAAAATAAACTAGAAAAGAATTGAAGAGTTTAAGATATAGGCAGAGCAGATAAACATTAGGTGAATTACATTTCCTTACTTCACCTACATGTAACAAACTCCACACTATGCAATGTGTCCAGTGTTATTGTTATTGACCCAACAGACTGGCACACAGGGTTATTAGATTGCATAAAACATATATATTGATAGTACTTTTTTTTGTGATACTGTTCTGTTATTGAACAGATAGCTGAGACTGAACTAGAATCTGTTCAGTCTAAGAATGGCCACTTTCTTAACGACACAAAAAATATTTCATATACATATATACTGATACTATTTAATCTATATATCCATTTTCATTATCTGAGCTTCTCCCTCTGGCTAACGGTAGTATGTTTCAAGCATTATTTCCTGATGTAGATGTCACTGCTCATAACCTTGAGCACAGCGTTTAACACCAACCGATCAACCAATCCAAAAGTTCACCAGTGAATCCCAGTGATATAGCATGTAATTTAAAGAAAATTATGTTAAAGAATAATCTACAATGATGCAGGAATAAATTTTGCAATATTTTTGTATAATTAATTAACCTCTAAACTAGTATTTGGAAAGAGATACACAATCTGTCTTTTTCTGATAAAAAAAATA
>JAVFBZ010053741.1:0-10142 GCA_032466195.1 Katharina tunicata
GTTAACATATGTGTACAAAATTGTAAGTATCATTTTTGAATTTCATTTTGCGTTTCTTTTTTTGAAGAGTGTATTTAGGGTCGGTGCCGTAGTTCGAGAGCATTTATTATGTAGTCTCTAACAACATTGATATGTACAACAAGTTGTAATAAATTGGCCATGGAATATTTGCTAACTAAGAATTTCTAATCAATTTCATTCAACATCGGCAATGTATTTGCTGGCGTCGATTAAATCCCTGCTTATTTTTTCTAGCCAAAATGCTGGTGTTTAATTGATAAAACTATTCCAGCCTTTGTTCATGCCAGAGAGCTGATTTACATAAATAGATAATATAATCATCCAACATCAGCTAATGATATTTTTTGGTCGAAGTTAGGTGTTATAATTACCCGGTTTAATTGGGTAATCAACCCGAACTGTTACTTCGGCAGCTAGGAAACAGCGGTAGCGAATAATTACTTTCTCTGAAATGTGTTCAATGAAAACAGCATTAACAAGGATGGCAGCTCTGTGCTGATAGTAACTATACGCCTGCTGTCATTCTCCCATTGTAATATAAGATTGAGAAGGCTTTATTCCTGTCAGTCATGTCGATAGAAAACATTGGCTTATTGTCCAGCTGAGCAGCCACGTAAATATAAAATGCAATAAAGAATCTGGGTAAATAAAGAAATTACTATTTCATTTCCTGTAAACGTCTTAATATTTCGTTTTAGATTTTGATTTTAATAACATTTTCGAACTAAGCTAGTTTGAGATTATTTGGGTTTGCATAACTCGGTGCATTAAATTCGGATGATCTATTTTCTGTATAATATATAATTGAGGCATGTTTCTTGTTTTCTTGAATGTTGTGGAATTGGTAATTTTCTGTAGAGAAAAAATCAAATTGATGATAGATCTCTCTTTAAATTAACAATGGTAGATGATAACCCCCTTATTTTACTGCAGTGTAGTTTGCGTACAAGTTGTATCTTAGACTGTGATTGTGGAAAGTACTATATCGTTTGTTTTGACATTGATTCTGATTATTCTAAAGCTTAGCATGTTTATCACATTTCTATATATATAAGATATATACAGTCTAATTGATAAGTGATATACTCACACATAAATTCTCCTAGATACCAGTAGTCTCTTGCATGTAACTCCATAACAGCTGAGGGCATACAGAACACAATCACCAACAAATCAGCCAAACTTAGATTGAGGAGGAAAAAATTCGTTGAATTTCGCATATCTTTGTTTCTCCAGATGACTACAGCTACCAGCATATTGCCAATAATCCCGACTATAAATTCCAACAGACAGAAGGCTGACGTGAGGACGAGTATGTAAAGAGGTGGCCTTGGTGTGGTCTGCTGAGTGTGGGTGATGAACGAGTTTGATGAAATGTTCTCATCCAAAAATAAAGTCACATTAATTGTCTGATTGCCCGAGAAGTTCCCTAGGTCCATCTGTGGCGCAATAATGGTCGTCATATTGACGATAGTACTTAGTGAGCAGATTCCATAGCCACCCTACTCTTCATCTACAAGACCAGACTGCGGACGGTCAACACATAACACTCGCTATGCACCTCAATGGACAGGGCACACCATTTCTCCGCGTTCCAGACTTATTTAAAACTCACGGCCATTCGTTAAAGAAGACTCGGTAATTCATGCCTGATATGTCCCATTAGACTCCCAGTAGATGAATGATAGCTGTGCTACAGAAGTGGTAGACTTGGCTAACCGACTGTTCACTACGTATAAACACACAGTCCGATCAAATTCATAGCAGAACTGAGTTCACTTCGCCCTTCTACGGCGTGTAAATTAAAGGTGAAACCCTGATATCTAATTAATATCCAATTACACATTCAAGCTCAGAAAAAAATAGTGGTTGTTAAAAAAAACACAGAGCTGATAAAAGCAGTTGATATCTTGACAATCTGCATCCGAAGCGACCTGTGCAGACTTGCTATGTCATTGAAGTAGGAATATCAAAAGCGCTGATTGAAGGCACGCGAAAACTCACAAGTGTTCCGGAAGGCGATGTTGTCTTTTTGTGAGCACTTTAGAGGGTTTAAGATTAAAGCCACTTCATCTGGAGGGTATGGAAGAAGATATTGAATGGTATCTGAGGGCTATACTCCACTTAGTCTAAACTGTTTCAGCCAATCAAACTGAATTCAGATAATTAGAGTGACAGATATACTGTCTGGCTGTTTGAGTTGTCTTTTGGGCAAGTCACTCCGGAGGCTATGGACAATTTCTCTCTTGATCTCTATGCAATAAAATTACCACGAAATATTAATTTGACTACATTGACGTCTTTATTATGCTACCGACGAAATCTCAGACTAACAGCTAGGAAATGGGACACAACTCTTCAATCAATAGTGCCAAAACATAGTTGACAGAAAAGCTCTCTGTGTCTTCTACTATTGCTTTCAGCCACAGTCTGAATATAAATAAATTGATCATAATGAAGAAAAAACACACACAAAATGTTGTACCTGTAGAGCATGTCTGGAGTTCCGCTAGACGTATCCCTAAAATGGACAACTTCAGTTGACTCAATATTGCAACTGCCGCCATCAGGAGGAAGTGGTGATGGCATTATGCTGTCATTAGGGGTTAGTGATTATTGCGTAACACTGCCATCAGCAGATAGTGGTGGTGCCGTATTAAATGCTGAAATATTGATTTAAAATGAAGTTATACTTCTGCTGTATTGCACTACTGGTGTATTTATCTAATATTTTCTGAAGAACCTGAGTTTTGTTTTAAATACTTTTAAATAAGGTGGCCACTACCTATTAAAGCTAAATATGCCTTGATACTAGTGAACTATTTATGATCCCTGAGCGATGAAATTAGTCTGAAACCTTTTGCCGACTACAATTCTTTCATGGAATCAATCTAAAAAAAACAACAGTTCTACCACAGTCGCATATATATACGCAGTCTTTTCCACTGCATAATAATATGTGTATATTACACGGTCAAGTAGGTTTTCCCTGAGGAACACATAATGGATCGATAAAAGTATCGTGTTTAGGCCGAGACGTGATGTCGTGGCTGATACATAAGTCTCCATCGAGAACTCTCGTCATTTGAATTGGTATCAACTGCCTAACAACTTAACTGTCAAACAACCCTTGTAGCACTTGAATGTATAATGCAAAACCATTTCTATATCGTTTAACCTACCAAAATAGGTTAATTAGAAAAAAACACCTTCTTTTATAAATAACTTTTTTACATGAAATTTTAAATATTTCCAAACCGTAAAAAAAAAAACTTTTGATGCACCAATGTCTATATTGGCAGTAATGCTGCAATCCTCAAAAAGCCAAACGCTCTTCCATGTCGCTAATGGGATTTTGGGTTCGGTTGTTCATCACACACAAACGTGTGAAGATATTAACAACTATACCTGAAGACCGCGTTTGAGTTGCCATTAAAAGCAGGGGACGTAACATTACAAGACATTGGTGGCCTTTCAGCTTCTGGATTTATAAATGAGCAACGTTTCCGAGCATACAATAGCACTGGTATCAAATGAATTAGCTGTAAATGGTGTTAGCATCTGCCCTGAAACGTTAACTGTCAGGAAATCCAGTCAATAACAATTCATAAAGGACATGTATTGTTTCTGGTAATATTAGGAAAACATTAACTTTGCTAGTACCAACCTCACAAAGGCTCCAATGTACCACTTGAAACTTCAGATGAAATGGAACACATTCAAGGACAAAGTATCAATTGATACAAATGTTTCTGACAAACAATAGGAAAACCTATATTAAATAGTGTTTTTATGTCATAAGAATAAGATGCCTTTATATCTGAGACAGTCGTGACCAAGAGTGCTTCAACATTGTACTCCGCCACGACAAATAATGACCAATTCAAATTCAACCCCATCGACAAATTTACGTGCGTCACGATGTCAGACAAGGCCGTTCTTTACCATCTGTTTAAGGCAAGCTTTCTTCGCTTGAGTCTTCATGCTGGAACACTAAGTTCCGTCAAATAGTAACGAATCGCTATCGTAGCTTTATGAAAAGCTCGAAGGCGTTTTTCCCGTCACATAGCACACGTATAAAAATATCCTTGCTATTGTCATACTTTACATTTAGCTGAAGACGGCCTCATTGTTTCATAACAAAGCTTCCTGCAAGCTAATTTGGGTATGGTGTACTTGATTTAATTAACCGTCGATGGTGTAGATCAGATCAAGGTTGGAGCTATATATGTGCTCGTTTGGTGATTTTAGTACAACTGCTTTCAATCTAATAGACGAAACCACAAGATTACTGAAGTGCGAAACCAAAACTTAATAGTAGCAGAGTAGAAACAACAATTAGAAACACTAAGATCAAGTGGAAAGCAAACCCTGAAAGAACTGCACGAAATAGTCAACAAAATGACTTCGTGTTCCGTTTTGTGAGTTAGTGTGTGTGTTCATCTTTTTTTCTTTTCTTATTTCGCTTCACGTTCATTCGTGTTTTGGTTTTCCGCTTTCACGTTGTCGATTTTTCTCTGTACCTGATGACAAAATATTGAACTGCAAATTCATCTCAATATTTGTCCCTTTTGGAAGCATTGGCGAGAAAGCGGAAAAACGAAATTAATTCCGTAATATAAGCATCTTTCAAAAAAGATGGAAAGCTAAAAATACTAAAAACACTCCCTCAAGTTTTAACATACATCGATATGAATAATTGAATAAGATACAAATTCCATTAAGTAACAATAAAGCAAGATTATGTCTTGGAATCTTATGTCAACGATACATTTAGCTATTTATATGAAGCTACATGTATATAGATATAATCGTATAATCTCAGTGACCATGCGCATATGGTCTCTTAGTAACCTCAAACGTTTAGAAATACATGTATGTGGAGTTATAATTGGCTTATCTTTATTTTTCTTTGATTTTATTACATTTAAGTTGCACATCCTTCAACCCCACGACTGAAACAATTTATTTATATAGTTTCATTTCTTTTTCTATTAGATTTTTGACTTTTGCGGAATAAAAAAGGATCTGTGAAGTTTGATTCAACCGCACCACGTACACAGATTGTAGTGGAAATGACTTTCAAACGAAGACAGAATTAGTATATAATGTTTCCCGGAACAAGTGATTACATTTTATTAAGTCTAGCTGTATTTAAATGTCGAAAAAAAAAATGGGAATAAATGGGAAACTAGAGGTTTCCGTCATAACCCTGCATACCTGCATACCAAACCCAGGTATTTATTCATGAAGAGTCTAAAACGACCACGTTATGGTAGTAGTGGTATTTAAAACTTGATACATTATTTTACTCAGGTAACAGGTGTCTAAGAAGAAAAACTAAACATCACTTTGAAAAACAATTGCGCCTGCTAAATTACGATAGACTTCAAATGAAGTCAATTCAATCATCAAGCTAGGCTTATGGACAAATAACGACGCACACGATCCTAGGATAACAATGCGACAGAAATGTGCTCCGCGAAATTACATTGCTTATCAATGTCAACGCGGCCTGCTCTGTGTCTTTATTTCATGATTTTATACGTCAGATTGTTTACATTGTATTAAAATGACAGTGAAACTTCTGCATCAAGAAGCTCATCTTTGAAAACAATACACACCTGAATCCACTTTTAAAATGTAAATCTATGACAGTTAAACAGTTTGCCACAGATGCTTTCACGTATCATCAAGTTAACAATTTAACTATACAGTTAGATAAATCCAGTTGACTCTTAACCATAAGAGTGACGCTTGGCAACTTTCATAGCACTGTAAACAGTCTCTTGTGAAGTAAAGGTTCCTTGATTGCAACTGTCCCAATAATTTGAAAAATACACATGCTGAAGCTATCTTTAATCGGCTGCTGCACGTCAATCATCATATGCTCCGCTGAGCCAGTCTTGTTAACCTACATGTCTGCTCGCGGACAAATATCTATGTTTCAGTATACGCTCCGCAAAGCATCTCTCTACGCCCAGATCTCACAGTTCAGTCATAACTATTGGCTATGTTGGTTCGATATGCTGCACGTCCATACGCTCGCTAAACTCATGTTTATTTACGTTTGCACTCCGCAGAGCGCAACTCACACTACATGGCTATCTAGTTATAATCATTAGCCGGATAACTAATATATTATTAACTTATTTCTGTGTTTGGCGTTGTTCTTTGGGTTGTGTAAATTTGAATAAATACACATGCTGAAGCTATCCTTAATCGTAAATTTGCCTTATTTCTTAAATACACATTGTACATCCTCAAGAAATGTGGTTTATCCGCAGCTTTTCGTACAGATTTATTAGTGCTTTAAATGTTTATAAAAATAGAGCAATACTGTGTATGCCTTCTGTACAACAATCTTGAACATAACGACACTTATTATTATATAGGATAATTACCAATGTTTAATGCGGCCATGCAGGTATATAAAACAAATAGGTAAATGACTTCAAACAAAGGAACAAAACAGGGATTTTAAATGACAAATATGTATTATATTGAGGATTTTATCATAAAAAGTAATCATTTAACGACAAGTACCAAACATCTGATGTCTGAACTGTCTTAATTAGGAAATGTGATTAAAGATTCGTAGACATTTCAAGACGTTCTCAGAAGAATGCAAGGAAGGGTTTGTTTGGCTCCCATTTGACGTGGTTTCAGAGATGAAAAGAAATTATTAATTGAAATTTAGAAGAACAGAAAATCGAACATGTACGTACATGTAGTTAGAGCCGTAATCTCCTTTCTATGTTAACTGGTGCTATTCGCACTTATCCTTATCATGCCGCTTTCGAAGATGTGAACGGGGAAGCATGTGAGCATTAACATTGAAATCAGAATCCGGTCTTGAGTAAGTCTGTTCTCTGAAGAAAACAAGTTGTGGATATAACAATCCAATGTTGACTAAGGACATGTTAAAATGATGCGAAAACGACGTGTTGCTACAAGTGTGTTTTGTGTATAATTAACACGTTTTATGTTCCCTCTTGTTTACATGTATGTCAACAAAGTTTTTAATTTGCCAGTTGAACTAACCTACATCATAGTGTCATTTATACAGGTGTTTTCGATATATTTATTTGTTCATCAAACGTTTTATAACAGTAGAAGTGAATTATTCGGCGTTTCTAATTGAATGGATTTAACTGTATTTTTTATTACCTTAAATAGCTTGCAGCATTGAAATCAGTTGAAGTGCCAAAATGGTATTAATAAATGTTATGTTACTTGTAATAAACCTGCAACGGTAGGTGTGTTCCGTGTGCACATCCTCTTGTTAAAAATAATATTTGTTGGCAAAGAATTTCCCGGAACCGTAACGGCAGCTTCAAAGCAATTCATGCAAATATTTTCATGTTGTACGAAATACTTGTTCATTGAATAGCGGAGCGTATCGATGATCGATCTAAATATAAGACAACTAACTCACAAATAGGACAAACTTAATCCTAAATATAAATAAATCTAACCCGAACATATGAGGAATGTAGTTTTACTATTTGCTAAAAACGAAGCTATTTTAACAAAGCACAGCTCGCGTAACAGATAGCAGTGCTGCTTTCAAGATATACCATTATGCCGATGGTACGGCACTTATACTATCTGGTTGTGATAGCGTTCATTATGTTAGCTCAGATAATTTATCAGTCAAACTACGATCAAGATAAATGAAAAACTCAGTTCAGTCTTATCTTTAAAAACATAGGTTTAAAATGGTCGCTTTTCAATAATTGATCACAACCCGGATAGATGGAAGGGTCCACAATGTGAAATATAAGTTGAATCGACAAAAGACTTAGATTACTCTAAAGTTGATTAAAACCATATCTAATGGCAACATTTGGGGTTATCCCATTGTTATTGTGAATTAATCTGGGGTTCTATTAACAATTAGTGTTATATAGATATAGGAAATACCTGTTCGTCAATCCCAATCTCTGGTATGAAATAAAAAATACTGTTTAAACTATATTCTGTAGATAGTTAATTGGCCTTGATGAGAACGTTATGACCTAAATGAGAACGTTGAATACTATCATTGGTTATTTTAATGTGAAGCATATACATGTATCTATGTATCTGGGTAATATGACTTATGTTACCACTCCCTCACGCATGGAGTTTTTCCTTCTCGACATTTAACAAATTCTATTTATGGTAAGATTTTCATTGCAATGTAAAAGTGCACACTAATTTATAACTTGGTGTAACAGCTCAGGGTTATTGATCTACAAAGATCCAAATTCAGCAAAATCATCAAGAGCTGCTCGCCAAGTGGTCTCCAAGCTGAACAAATATTATGTTGTATGTGACGTTATATTTGTTCCAGCTAAATACATTTCAGCCGTATGTCCTCAAAGTGCGCGGGATAAACATATTTATACAGGATCTTCTATATCTTTTGATCTGAATTTTAAATATTCAGAGGTCAGAAAGGACTTTGTGATAAGTTGTGTCCCAACGCATTACGTTCTATTTGCCGATATTATTAAGTTTTCCACCAATTAAGACATTTGCTTGGACCGATTCTATTTTAATCGAATGCAGATAGCGCTGGATATAAAATGTTTTCCAGAAAATGTTTTATTAAGCCTTGATGACTAAATTATATCAATGTCTGCTTAAAAAATTGTTAAATTTTAGAAACTTGTGTCATATACATGTATATCAAAGTTTGAAATCGTGATAATTATCTATAACACTTAACTTAAGTGCACATACTAACAATCTATAAAGGTTAGATTCAGTCTTGCAAGTATAAGGGTATGAAAAAGACGCCAATAAATCATTTGGTAATGGCAAATATGACTTTTAATCACCTATTACCGAGTGTTTTTTTTTGTAGGGCAAATAAGCCAAGAAGATAAGCCTGGGTGATCTGAGCCATAGATGAAAGACTAGACATCTCAGGGTCGTGGCTTCTCAGTATCAATAGATTGAACCGGGTTTGATTCGGTCCCTATCCAGTCACATGCTATGCTCTTGGGCAAATAACTATGTATAACACTGCAACACAAACATATGTGTAAACGCATTTGTGGCCGTGTTTGTCATTTATTTGTATGGCGGCGGCTCCATTCTAGAATGGATGGTGTAAACGCTACATCCACTCAATTTAATTCTCCACACTTTGTTATTACAAAACATTTTTCTCAAAATTTGCACTGATATTAAAACTTATTTGTCTGTTCAACTTCTGAACGAGGCACACAGTTTAAAAATCAGGTTGTTTGATGAAAACGGAAATCTTTGCAATGCAGCATATTTATACCGTTTGAGGTAGGATTCTCGTGAATAGAACGATTGGTGTTCATAAAGATGAACTATGTACGCTTAATATTGCTTTATCAGGAATATTGAAAGAACGATTTATTATTGCTCTGTGTTGATCTGCTCCGAGCTACCAAAGCCAGCTTTGTGGTTCATATTTATATAGCTATCCTTTATATTCCTGAACGGAAATGCTATTAAATTGAATTGGATAATAAGCTCGTTAACATAAGATATACGATACATCGGTTTAATGTGGGCAACCTTGATAGAACATAAACTCCGATATCCAAATGACCAATTAAAAGCAATGGAATCCGATATTTTAAATAACAATTTGGCGTGTAGCAAAGACTAATTGTATGTCGTTTAAAAACACTGCATACTACCCTCAGCTCGATTGAGTGGGTTTTTACAGACTTTTTTTGAAAACCATCCGTCACGTGATCAGCTGGTGGAATATCTATCCAATTACCTTAACACAGTTACGGGGGACGTATTGCTTTCATCAGCCATAGCTAATTGGAATACAAGTTGAACAGTTGGGACTTTCATACCAAAGAGAATAACTTAAGAAGGCAGCAACAAATTCGAACAATGACTGTGTAATTGACCACTGCAACATTACCAGTGAGCATTAAATACCTTGGTTTGAGCCAAGTATAGGGACCTGACACGTTCATTCTATACTTCCAACCTGTCCTAATCGATCAGACAACAACGTCACAATGTAAAAGCATAACGTTAAACGGTTTATTAAGTCGCTGACAAAAGTCGCAGGACAATCGCCTCCAGGTTGAACTGTTTGACAAAATATGATAAGGTATCAGGAAATTTCCCCC
>JAVFBZ010053752.1:0-10142 GCA_032466195.1 Katharina tunicata
TCTACCTCCTGGACACTCTTGATTATGGCTCCACTAATAAACCATAACCTTTTCTCCCTCCTGAACACTCTTTATTATGGCTCCACTAATAAACCATAACCTTGTCTACCTCCTGGACACTCTTGATTATGGTTCCACTAATAAACCATAACCTTTTCTACCTCCTGAACACTCTTAATTATGGAGCCAACACAAATAAACCAAAACGTTCTTTCCCACATTCTATCGGAACATGGTCTCTCTGACATTGTTTTGTTCATTCTGTGCTTTTTATTTAATGCTAGCGTTAGGCTTTATTACACATGTTGTTTTCCGAAAAAAAGTTTTACCTTGCGATCTCACAGTAAATATCACACATACAGTCATCTTGTACTGATGTTCAAAGCTTTCTGAAAGGTTTTCGCTATACGAATTAAGAAAATAAAGATCATAAATAATATCATTTGTTATATGCAAATGCCTTAAGAAAAGTTGTTGTTTTTCTTCGAACTTTGCGAATCAACAACATATAGCATACATACCCTAGACCATACTAACCTAATTTGCATCTGCTACCAAAAGTTTACGAAAACTGTTTTATGCTGTACCTTAACCATATATTCGTTAACAGGTGTGTGGGTTACTAACCTCTTTAACAATTCTGTAATCACTGAGGTCAAACATCAAATCAGCGGGTTCCCCATCACTGTCATTGTCGGTATGGAGAGAGCCGAATCCATCCAGAATCTCATGAACTCTGAGAACCAAAAAATGAATTTAACATATCCAGAAATGGAACACAATGTTACTAGTAACTCATCTTTCTGGTTTCCTTACACAAAAACCAAAGACATACAGTAAAAAAGAATTCACTTGCTTGACAATAGAATACAGCACGATATTTTGGATTCTAGTAAATGGGATTCTTTTGTGAAAGTGTATATTTGACTTTGCACATTAGTTTGTTTAACACTTGTGACGGCTGTTCAAAGATCTATTTCCACCATCAAACATAATTTACTCACTCCGCTCATTGTTTCTTAATCGATAACTGCTAATAATCATTTTACATAAGACTGTGTCCATAGGGTTAGGGCAGTTATTCTTCCGTGCGTGCTAAAATTCTAAGCAATAGAGATTTTTTATCTTTCCAACGAAACTAACTAATTCTTGAAGTGACTTCACATTGTTGTGGTAATGTCGCTGACAACTGTGAAATAAAACGCTTCATATGAATGGACAAAACCCTTGAAAACCCCTTGAATGTGACATTCAACACAAATAAATCAATCTAAGAGCTGAAGAAATCACTCTTATAGAGTTATAAATATAGAGATCTGATATTACTTACCGTTTGGAATGTAATCGCCATCCTCGAAGCAATAAGATAATAAGTTTAGAGAGCTTTTTGAACCGGCCTTTAATTGGAGGCTGTCGACAAAGCACAAAGCACAAAAATCGAAATAAAATAACTTTATCTCATATTTTAACTCAACTGGTTACAAACGTTAACTCGTGTAAGCACACAATAACTTTGGGTAAAGAGTAAAGCAATGATCGACAAATAAAGTCGATAATTTATTTACAACAGAATCTCTAAGAAATTGTTTCACCTCCATGTTTTTCTTAGTAAATAGACCTTATCAATATTGTTATTATTTGGTTTACATATATATATATCTTTGGTTTTGGTTAGATATCGTACCTTTCGCGATGCAGAGGTTATCTCTGTTGATAAACCTTCCTGGTGACCCAGTTCATCGGGAGCTGGGGATTTGGCTGTTGTCCTATCAATTTTCTGGTTGGAACCTTTGCGTTTTATAGACAACAGTCTGGAAGTCAACTGTACAGGGACTAACGAGCGTCTACGGAGTACCTCCCTGGGTGAAGCCAGTTTGAATTCTGCTTCTTTGCAGGAACGCAGCATTTGAGGATCCAGACTCCTTCTGGAACCTCTCGTGGGAAGCCTTATGTCCTCGAAGTTGTTTATTGAATATCGCGGAGAAGACACCGATGATCCCATCATGTTTAAAACTCGCGCCATTTGTTGTCTTTTTGTTTCGAAGGTGACTGCGCGACAAGAAGTTTTCTCATGGTTAGAATTCAACTCGAGAGGCATACTGTCTGACAAATGGATTCTCCGTTTACTGGTGTTCTTTAATTCTAATTCTTTTTCTGGTAACAGCTGCTCTTCCAAATCCAGCATGTGGCTATACCTTTGTCTTATATCTGCCCATTTCGTTGGCTTGTGTAGTCTGAGGTCGTGGCGAATAATTTCCATCATGGCTTCACTTCTGCTGAGCTTCGGTGCGCCATAATGACTAACGGTGATCGAAGGACGTGACATAGTTGTAAAAAATAGAATACAGTTAAATAGTTCCTTTGTTCTATCTACATAACAGATAATATTGAACAAAGGAACGAACTCGCCCTTTGTTCACTCTCGAAACACGGAACATGGACAGTTTAACATCGATTTACCTGCAGTTGTTCATTGAATTCCGTCTGAACCGTTTGGACTCTTCTTCGATCGATGTACGACTATTGTTACTCCTAGGAGCTAACTCGCTTATAATGCACTAAACCGACAGAGCTATACATTTTCCAACAGCTTTTTACGCCACAACAGGGCTATAACAACATCATGTGTAACATATATAACTATGTAAATCCAACGGAGTTTCCTGAAATGGCACACACGAGGCATAGAAAGCGATAAATGACCTTGGCAAAACTAAGCTGGAGTTAAGCCACCTTGTCATATTATTAATACCAGAACAAAAGATTATCCGGAATTTAAATAGAAAAACACGGCGCAGCTTTTCGCAAACGATTTTGGACCGACACCTAGTAGGCCTATAGCCGTTCCATGTTTGACTCCTAGGTGGTGGTATAATATTACTGATTAGGTCTACCGGTATATTTTTAGTTCAGACTTGTCCAAAGGGATTTAAAAGGGTGTGCGTCTGCTTAGTCCTATATCAGTTTGAAATGCATGGTCATTGTTACCGAAAGCAACCTTTTCCAGGGTCAGGTTTCTCTTATTTTAATACAATTATTACAGGTTGGTTGCAAGTCGACCGAGTCGACAAAATACAGTGTATTTCGAGATCTATTCCTGCGAGGACAATAATTCCAAATAAATTAATTTGTCTAATAGAATAGTCCTTTAAAATAAAAAACGATGCTTCCTTTTCTTTAATTTTTTGGTTAGAATGATCACAATAGAGGTTCCTGTCTACACAACCTTAGGAAACTGTATTTAAAAACACACACACACACACACACAAAATACTTTCAGAACACTTTTAAAAATCTAGAATGAAAAAGAACATGCACATTTTTAAAAATCTAGAATGAAAAACGGAGGCACTTTTATCTCGCCTACGTTGTGCTCTGTGTAATACAACAAATGTGAAGTTTCAACAGTTGGTTCTGCCAAAATCTGAAATGCCTGAAAAAGGCAATTAAAATTTGTATATTGTCTATATTGGAATGACTGTTGCTTGAGTGGGTTATGATCTCACAGTGGGTGGTTTATTGGAACTCAATAGATCTATTGAGTATTATATAAAGTAGAATACACAAAGTCAATGACCTGACTGACTTCATTCAGTCTAATCTATATAAGAGGGGGTGGTCATCTGTTCACTATCAACGACCTGAATAAGCTCATGATTATTTATTATTTGAGGCAAGAATTTCAAATTAGTTTCTGCTCCGGCAAAAAGTTTTAACGTTTATCTTTTAAATTTATAAGCAATACAATTGTCTGCTTAATTTCAAGTCAAAGGGGCCTCCAGCATTACCTTAAACCTGTTGATTCGGTTTGTATCGAATGTCCTTTATATCCTACATATCGATGGATCTCAGCGAGGTATAGCTTTAGTCAAAGTTCCTAATCTCCACCGATCCAATGTTAAAAGCGTATCCAGTCTGTGGATTCCATTTGTTTGCACATGATTTAGATGAATATGGGGTGGGCTTTCGTGTGCTTGTTCCGGTTTTCTACCAAGCATCGGCATAACAAATTAAGTCGCCATGTAAGTGAAATAAACTTGAGCACCACGCAAACACAAGTGAAATAATAAACACTTGTCGTGATAATCAAGTTAAAATAACAATTATTTTCAATATTTGCTCCTCCGCCTCAAAACTTTGTTTCTTTCATTGTCTATAGGTAGTTTGTTTAATTGGTGTTTTAAGCCTTGTTAATGTTATTTCACTCAACTTAAGGCGTGCCAGCTGGTCCAGTCGGTCAAGAAAACCCCTCTAAATGACACTGGCAAAAAGCAAGGCCACACAGAACATTAACAAGACACAAAACAGGTTTTACTTAGCAAATTGGCTTCCTGATGTCCTTTAGCAACACGGTATTAAAACAACAAAGCCCTGTCCAAAAACCCATTATATATTAGTATGAATATCTGTATGGGACTCAAACATATAAACTAAAATCATCAAACAACAACTTTCTGTCCTAATATGTTAATACCTATAACAAAACCCTGTAAATAATTGACAAGAGATGTCAATAAAACAAGGACTTCCCAGTTCATATTTTATGACTATATATACGTGCTTTTGTTTACTGAGCACTGTCAGACCAAAAACATATGCCGAGACGTCATGATTCGGATCCATTGGGTTTCAACCTTGAACCAGGTAAAGGCTCCAGGGTAAATATTATTCCTGTTGTACTACAATATGACCAACCTAGCCCCAGGTTTTCAAGTCTCCTAATACAGGAATATCAAAACCTTGTACCTAAAAAGATTAAGCCTCTATCATAGAGACCTACCATAGCGTACGGTACAAGAAGAACAAATCTCTTAAGGACCTCTTGGTTAAGACGAAACTCCTTCTGTATTAGATAACCCTTAACTGCCCTCATCTTCATTTGGTAGACTAATGGTTTTACTACTAACTTTAAACGATACATTTTTCAGGTTGTGCTTATTTTAACCCATACCTAATATCTATGTGTGCCACATATTTATCTTCACAATATACATATTTTTTTTTTTTTTTTACATGTATTGTCTTTTCTCGAGATGCGCGGATAGGTTATCCAGAACAACTCGAGATTCAGGTCTATCTAGAAACTTGTTTCTGAGAATTGATCTAGAACATAATTTCATAAATTCATAATTTATCGACTTTAATTAGTCGATATCTCTGTGCCAGTGTGATTACTCTTGATAAAAATATAGGAACCGTTAAAAACATATCATGAGTTTTGGAAAAACAATCTTCCAAAATATGGATGAAGAACGTAAATGTGTATTATGTGAACATATTCACACACAAAAATGTATTGTCCAACTCGGGCAATATTAAGCACCTCATCCATGCACTGAGCAGTCGTCAACAACCAGCACCTAAAACACAGTGCTCAGTCTAAACGTGTCATATTTTGTGACACAACTGTCAAACTGTCAGAAAATCCCCATACAATTGAAGGAAAAAGTTGGTTAACAAGCTATTGGTCTGAAATTCAAAGTTAATATAAAGGCGCAAATACGCATATAGCCAAAAAATTAAATAAAAGTCCGGCAATAGTTTTTATTTTGTATTTAAGCCTAAACAAAATAAAAATAATGCTATCATACAAAGTAGGCTACTGGATGACTATGAAAAGTCCGGCAATAGTTTTTATTTTGTATTTAAGCCTAAAAAAAATAAAAATAATGCTATCATACAAAGTAGGCTACTGGATGACTATGAAAAGTCTGGCAATAGTTTTTATTTTGTATTTAAGCCTAAACAAAATAAAAATTATTTTATCATACAAAGTAGTCTAGCTGCTGGTTGACTGTGAAATTAATTTTCAACAGTGCCTATCTTAACTCTCTCAAAATTGTTAAGGTTGTATACTAGGCTATTTTTCTATAGCCTCGATGCAATATTCAACTTTTGTTTTATCTGTTGTTATTAACATTTTATTTTTTACTTTTCCGCGCGGTTTATTTTTGATTTTTGTAAATATTAGTTGCACTTGCTACTAAGCTAGTCATTGCTACATGTTGTTGTTTTTTTTTTCTCACCCCTTTTCATTTTATACTTACTTTCTCATTTTTATCTTGTGCATGTGACTTCATCAATATTTATTAATCCGATCTTGTCTTCATAACTTCAGAATAACAAGTCATCACAGGAGGTTTATCTCGGTTGATGACTTCATGTGTATCGCAGCTTAAAAGAAAGGGAGACAACTTATACGAATTCCACGGGTTGACCCTTGACCCCATCGGTCACATGTTGTGAGAATGACAGGAATGACAGTGTTTTTACTTAGTGCATTTTTCAGGTGAGTATTTATCAAAATTTTCACTTGTCAGTTGGTGACTTCATCACAATTCGAAAATATATGATCATATATCTCATTCCTGGCTGCATGTGCCCTCCATATTCTGTAATTCTGTAAGAAGTTTTAACCGCTTGCGACGCAACAGTTGGCGGCAAAGTTCACTCATGGTAGATGATAAGCCGTGACACAGGCTTACCGAAACGTAAGCTGATCGAAAGATTCCAAGATCTACTGTACTTTAACAAATATGTGTGGTTATTGTTTACTGAATATATTCCTCATATGTTGGACCCTAGATCCGGTGTATAATATTATAATCAGGCAGACCAATTTAAAAATAAACAAGAATGATAACAAATTATCAGCTGATTATGGTCTAATTGAAGAATTGGTCACTGGCCTTTTAACAGTTTTACTTTAGGGTTACATTCATAAACTGTAACTGTAAGGGTTAAGTTAAGTGGTTGGTTTAGGGTTAGGTCCAGGATTAGTGTAGTATCAGGGATACGTTTAGGGTTAGCTTGTATTAGCTTCAGAGTGCCCTCTGGTTATAAGTATGTTTCCAGGTTATATTCATGCTGTGACACTTAGCCCTGGAGGAAATGTAGCCTATCTTTCCAACAGCCAAAACACTTAAGTTACTACACATTTTATGGTTCATGTGTTGAGAGTGGCTGTCTACTGTTGGAATACAGTGTCATCATATATCTGAAATACCCTGGCGACAATGTGTTCTATTATATAATAAATCTGATTATAACTATAGATCTGTTGTCAACCGCCTAGCTGAGCACTGATCCGCCAACTGCCAAGCTGCACTGAAAGTCTCTGCTTACTGTTTGCCTGCTTATGTCATGGGCTTAATTTAAAACTTAAAACTTCCGTCAATCAAACAAATAAGATGCCCAGAAGGTATTTGTATTTAAACTACAAGAAGTGTTAACATAATAGTTCCTCCTTTTGACAATGCCGGAGCGTATTGACTAGCTTTTGTCACAGACCTCCAACTGATAGGTGAAGAAAAGCAAATAGATTAGTAAAATAGACTGTAGACAGTTTCAAAGATGGTTCTCTGGGTGCGTGCGCCCTAAGGTGTGGATTGCTTGCTTTATCTTGTAAGAGCCAATTTGGTTTTGTATTGGGGACATTTCATTCGATTAAGTACCGGTACCTCTGTACAATTTTCCATTATTCAATATATTGATTGTAAATGCTACAAAAACAGTGGGTATGCTCCATATGATAAATGATATGACGCAAAAAGTTCACCATAGAATTAAAGGACTAATTGACTCTAAGAAGATACTGAAAGATATACACACACTCAGAATGCTAATTTTCAAAACTGCTGTGCAGTCTATCTAATCAGTCTCACTGTATTTTTTCTTTTTCTTACAATTTAATAAAGGTAACTCTAACACTCAAAAGCTAAAAACTTGTGATTTTGTTGTTGTTGCAAATTCACAAAGTTGAGACAGTGATTCTTTAGCTTAAAGAAGACCCGATATTAATATTTGAATTGAAAGAATTAACTTTCATGATCGATTTGACCTTATGATTTCAAACAGTTGTGTTTTGACAATCAATTAAATACAGGTGGGATGGATAACAGGCTACTCAGATTTTCGGAATACCCACTTTGCATGTATAAACGGGCTCCCTTGATATAGTATTGAGAAAGTTAGTTAGAACAGTTGTGTTTTGACAATCAATTAAATACAGGTGGGATGGATTAACAGGCTACTCAGATTTTCGGAATACCTGCTTTGCATCAAACTGCATGTATATACAGCTTCCCTTGAAATTGAATAGAGAAAGTTAGTTAGAACTGCTTATCTCTCTCTGTTCATAGTCCATAAGGGGATTATCCCATACGATATTTAAATTAAGTCTTCCAGCGGCACTTGTTATCAGGTTTGTATTAGCGGTCCTGGTTGCAAGTGTATATGCATACCAACTCATAACACCACATGCGGTTGATTGGTGTTAATCTATTTACAACTTGCATCACACTCAAGTCACAATGGCATGTGCAGCTCTATTAAATTTTATTTCAAAATATATATATGAACTGTTGATCAGAAATCTGAATGGGCCAGTCTGGTAGTATATATAGGAATATTGTGTAAACAAATTAAATTGCTTCTAAGAAATGTGGATGAAAGACTAGAAGCAAGCCTGTTGTGAAATAGGTCTGAGAAATACATTTTGACTGTTATTGCAGCTTTCGTTTTGCACAGCATTGTACTTGGGAAGATGCCTACTTCTTTCCTGAATTAGTAGCTCAAACAAATACATTTGATGATATATATTTTTTGGGGTTACGTTTTAAAAAAAACATAGTGGGTGGTTTAAATGTATTGCCATGTCTTCTATGTTACCTCCTGTGCCCTGGTGCTCTCTGAGCTAAGGAGCACAGGGTGTTGATTTGTTGTGGTGTTTCATTTTGTTAATATTCTGTTAATGTTTTGTCCTGTCTTGCATGTTGTCAGCGTCGTTTACGGTGGTTTCCTTCACCGTGAAATAACCAAAACATAATTTACATATTATCATTCTGCATTCAAAGACAATTCAGAATATATACATATACAAGTGTTGCCAAATTCATAATATTTAATAGTTTAAAATATAATCAAAACTGCAAAACCTAAATACAATCAATTTGAGGGTTAGAGTTACCTTTAAGAGGGGATGTAAACAAAAAGTCCTAGTCAAATTACAGACTGTACCAAGTTAACAAAACTGCTATTACATTTTTATAGGATTTATTGTTTGTATTAATCTATTGTAAATAAAAAGAATGGTGGACTGTTTGTGCCATGACTTATTTATACATTTCTCATAGATTAAAATAACCCAAGTTACTCAAAAGTTAACCCTTTCAACACAGAACCATTTAAAATGTACAGGTGAGCTTAAAGTCATATATACTGATCCACAACTTCTTAATTTACAGTTGCTTCAGTGAAAGGGTGACTACAACAGATGTAGCATGAACAGTCAAACATGCATTTTACTTGTACTCTATTTCAGTTTAAGTGGCTTTCAGTGGAAAAACGAGTAATACTACAAAAAATGTAAAAGCGTTTTTAGTAACAGCTTGATATGGTCTCACTGAAATATTGTTTGTGTTGTTTAGAAAGTGATCCTTAACAGTAAATATGGACCAGCTTTGATATGGTCTATAATTTGACTATAACATTGGTGTTTGTTTCCTTCCTGCTTCCTGTTTTGAATAAAGGGTTTAAGTTGGATTTGATAGTAACTATAGAATTGAATTCTGTTTTAATATTTGGGAGTTTGTCTGATAAATTGCACTGAGGATTATACAATATTCTAGATCTAATTACCTTCTGCTTTTCTAGCTTTCATCTTGTTTATCGATCTGTGTGGACATTAAGATGTAATACCTGACCAACAGTTGAGTATGGATGTTGCCATTTACCTTGATAATGGAATATGTTCATTCCCAAAGTTTAGATTTTTGTAATTATTTTTGTATGTATTTATGCGTGTGTTTTATTATAGGCTTAGTATAAAGTTTACCATGAACTGCAAGATAAATCGTTTAGTGAAGCATTTCTTAAATCTAACTTTATCCTACATGTATTTAATGTTATTGACCAATCAACATTTTAACATAAATCTGATCTTTCATTACATTGACAAATATCATTCTGTTACATAGGATTACAAATGAGATTAAGTGAGATTAAACCAAGATTGACCGTATATTGCAGTGATCATGGCAGCACACAATAACTGGGGGTTTCTGTTCCCTAGTTCTCTTGGAGGTAGTGAGTATTGATCATGGCAGCACACAATGGCTGGAGGTTTCTGTTCCCTAGTTCTC
>JAVFBZ010053785.1:0-10141 GCA_032466195.1 Katharina tunicata
CCAGAGACCCGAGTTCGAATCCCGGTGGAGGCAAGCAAAATTTTCTTTCTCTACATTTATACAAAAATATATATTAAACAAAAGTACAACTTAAGCCCTATTTAATTTTTGTACTGTTTTTAAAAAAACAAAAAAACAACATTAACTGGACATTTAACTGCTTATAATAATTAAAATGAAAATAATAATAAATGTATTTAATTTGGTAGTAGAGAACCCTGAGGGCTATTTTGCCACCTGTTGTGAGTTTGCCAAACAAAGGTGTTTTGAAAATGAAAATCATTAATTTAACACACCAATTACTTCAGAATATAATAACAATGATCAGCTTGTTTAAGAGATTAATCATTTATGAGGGGCATAGTGTTAGCCAGAGGGGTGTCTCAGTGTCTTTGAGACAGCCTAATTCAGTCAAATCTAACATGGGAAAGATAGGAAAAATGCCAAATGAGACACCCTGTTTCTTTGCAAAAAATGATTTGAGACAGCCTGTTTTTGATTTCTAGCTTACACTATGATGAGGGATAACTCCAGGCACATAGTCATACATGTATTTGTCTTTATTTCCCCATGACTGACCTGTTTATAGTCCTCACAGAGGGAAACAGGAAGTTGACACAGTATAAATAATAAACTAAGTGCTTTTCCTTTTACAGATAAAAGTTTATAGCAAAATGCCCATGCAACGATTAGTTTTACAATCAGTTTAAAGAAATTATGACCCTGATTGTCACAAGCTACTTCCCACATTATTTGGGGTTGTAGGTCAGATGATTGTGTGGTTTAGGTGGCCGGCATTTACTGCTGGCGACTGACTCTGAGGGTCGTGGGTTCGATTCTCGCAAAGGTCCCAGTCTGCAAAATGTTCAGAACTAGAATCTATTCAGTATCTGAAAGTATTATCCCCTAAAAACGAAAATACTGTTAACGGTCACTTTCTAAACGACACAAAAAATATTTCATTGCTTCCCACATGTCTACCAATTTGTATCTTCTTACCAATCTTAAGATTATCCGCTTTGACCAATTCCTCTGGATGATAGGCTCTTTGTGAAGCAGGCAAATTTGATCCATCCTTAATTAACAGAGTATACATGTATATAGAGATTATTACACTGACTTCTGTATGCATACTAGAACTATTACCATTAACGAACGGCTATTGTGTCAGTCAACTACAGTAAAGAATGACTGGCAGTGTGGTTTATAGTTAGAACAATAAAAGGCATATCTTTGCTATAAAATATAGGGAAATAAAGACAAAGTCTGGTGAAACTGTTAACGGCTATTAAAAGTCAAGTTTCCAGCTACACAAAAGCTCTTCTGAAAAGCATAAAGCTTAAAAAACTGAAACATAGTCATACTCTAGATTGATTGATTGATTGGTGTTTAAAGCTGTGGCCAAGGGTATTTCACCTATAAGATGGCGCTGTATTCCAAGAGTAGACAAGCGTAAATTGTGTAGTTGCTATAAAGGTTTTTGCTGTTGGAAAGATTACGTTCCTCCAGTGGTAAGTATGACAGCATGAATATAATCTGGAAACATACTGCCCTTAGCCAGATGGTCAGAAAAACTGAAAGATAGTAATACCCCAGATGAATGGTTAATTATTTAACAGTGTTAATACTTTGAGATGATCCCTTACCTCGCAGATAACGTAAGCTACCACGTCTCCAGCCTTCGTCCTCTTACCACCCTTACTGTTCATCCGGAGAGCCACCTGCACGTGAGGCAAACTCTTCTTATCAGGGTAATCTTCTGGGTTCTTTGTCAGACTCTGTGATATAGCAACAAAGGAACTTTAGAAGTAGATAGACTGTACAGAATTTCAGCTAGGCTCCATCACAAAATATCAGAAAAGTTGATTTTCTCAAAAAGTCCCCAAATTACTGAAAACAAGTCCGCACTGCGAGACATACCCCCTGGCCTGCAGCAAATACGCATCATGTGGCGGCAGGCTTTGAACATGTTGAAGCATGTATAATTAAAATATGCCTCAAAGCCTTGACATTTTGTGCTGTGTGCATTTATAAACTCGCTTTTTAAGAAAACCATGGTAAAATTGAAAATTCAGGCTCCGTTATGACTTGCGTAGTACTATCAGGTATATATTGCCCAATATTTAGAACAATCCTAACATTATTGACAGAGAAATAGTCCATTTAGTTAATGTTACATCAACAAGCACAACAAGAACAACAAAAGCGCAAAAACAACTAAAACAAGAGAGTGAGTAAGATCTAGACCCCCGTTCACCACAGGGTAAAAAAGCTAAGTGGGGTTGACAACAAGGCTGTGTTGAAGTATAGATCCACAAACTAATTTGACTGTATGGACGTACAGTGTGCCAGCCCAATGGATGAACAAACCAGACTAATGTGTGAAAGAACTACCCCAAGCAAATGAATGCTGAGGATCAATTACATATCAGTCTTTTCAAAACTTTGCTGTGAGAGCCAATAAATGTGGGAATCCCTTTGTGAAATAGCTGAAACACATTATTAAATTTCACGTAATAGAACTCCTGCTTACCTTTGTAATATGAAAAAGGTTGTGAGGGACTTCCCCTTTGTTGACTTTCTCTCCCACCTCTGTCAGTTTGGAGTGGATGTTCTCTACGATTATCTCCCTTGATTCTCCTGACAAGATCTGACTCACAACAAAACTGTAAACAACATCATCACACTGTTCAATATCAAACTCTTATATCATACTGGATACAAAACAGGCTCAGTTACAAATCTAAATTCACCCATGAATAAACCTATAATAAATACAACAACTTGAACGTTTACTCACACGCAAACGGGGCATCCATCTTTCTTTCATCCTGATGGAAAAGCCAGTATTTACAGGAGAAATAAACTAAATCCATATTAATCTAACCTAAATGTTATAAACGGATTTGAGTTTACAAATTAAGGGGAATCCACTTACTTTCCTGCTTCTTTAGCAAGATCACACCAGTCGCGCCTAACAATGTCTAATCCTTTCAGTTCCTGTGACGTTGTGTATTTACCATCAGAGGTTTTCTGTATCGTTAAAGCAGCATACTTCTTTTTCTTCAGTAATAACATACATTTGAACACACCGTCAATGTCTAGCTCCAAGAGGCGGTAAAGTTTATTAACTTCAGTCTTCACCTATTTACCAAAATCAAACAATATGATTTTAGTAATAATTAATACAGGATATTTTAGTCATCAATCCTTTTTTCTTGCTTTTCAAACAATAATCTCTAAAATATTTCATTACAATTTAAACAGTCTTAAACTGTAGGTTTGTGAATAAATATTTTCACCTGATTATTACTTATGGAGAAAATTCAAAAAGGGTTAAAACCACTTTGTTCTCACGAAGACAGATCAACCAAGTGTGGCATTGGTCATTTCTGATCCAAAAATCCACATTGTCACGGAAGACAGGTCTCCAAATCAACCATAATTATCCAAAGTCATTTGTGATCTTACAATCCATTGTTATATTTTTACAAGTTATTTTATTTTTAAGCCAACTTTAAATTCTTGGTCAGGGTTGGATATAAAGTCCCATAGCGTTCTTAAAACCAAAACTTAAAATAAAGAAATCAGACATAGAATTGTTTTTATAGAAACCCAATGTACATTTTTTCTGTTGGAAAAATCTCAAGTTTGATTAAATTTCACTGAGACTAAATATGTCCCCCATTGTTTGCCATGTAGCTTCTTTTGATGTCATGAACATTATAATGAAGAAAAAAGCTGCTTGAATTGACCAAGCCGCGCTTGACTAACGAAAGTCGCTGTCCCTCTACCCTCCACACTACCACTTTTTCTTCTTCTGAAACAGTTCACAACTTTGAAGGCTTGGATCCAACCTCGCTGTGTTTTGTTGAAAAGGAGGAAACCCGATAAAACATAACCAAGATTGAAAACTAAAAAGTTGTGTTTTTTGTAAACTGCCAAATTGGTGATAACTGACCTTATTTCCTAGCTTCCAGACTTGCTCCATATCAGTACTGTTTGTGTTGATCATGATTGAGTCTGTGTCGCCATAAATTACATCCAAATTCATCTGATGGCAGAAAATCAATTTAATTAAAATTGTGTTCTTCTGATATAGTTTTTTGTTACATATCTATATGAGTTTGAATCCCGGTGGAGGCAAGCACATTTTTAATTCTCTACATTGATTCAAAAATATATATAGGAACCTTGTTCTTAATTTTCTGATATTTGGTGCATTATTAATGTTTAAAATAATACCAAACTGCTAGTAAACGCAAAATATTATGACAGTTGCTCCAAATATATCCATCTTGAAACTCATGTTGGAGCTTTTATCAAGTTATCATGAGCTATATATAATACGATTATGATTTTTATCAGTAAATATCCCTGGAGGTGACAGAATAAAAGTAAAATATTGGACTTTCAACATGGATATATTTGGAGCCACTTTAATAGTGCTTTATTGCTAATTGTGCACAAAATATAAACTGTAACAAAAAATATTGCTGCTAAATGTGAACAAAATATCTATTGTTTGAAAAATTTGTCAAAAATATTTTCTTATTTTTTTGATATGTTAAAATATGTTCTTATTATTAAAAGTCACAATGTAGTTGGTTAAATTATAAGAAACAGGATAAAACACTTTAAAGAAAGAGAATGCTTATTTTATAATAATATCATAAAATGATGGAAGAAATGATTGTGGCATTTAAACAATGAATTTTAAACGCATTATTGAATATTTTTTGGATACATCTCTGTGGTTTTGGTAAATTTTCTGCCTCTTTATGTATAATAAAGTCTAGGCAGATCTTCTTTGTTTAATTTCAACAAGCAGATTTAAAGAAAAAAATTCCAAAAGATGATAATTTTCCTTTAATAAACTCACCCCTTGAACTAAATCTCTCGTTTTTAGCAGAATCTGAAAAACACAAAGTATAATTTCTTTATTTTAATTTTTACTGTCAACGTAACATTTTAATTTTTTTTTGTTTGATATATTTCCTATGTTCATCAATCTTGTTCTCATAAGTCAGAATACAATAGACTGAATGATTGGGGTTTTGCGCCATGCTTAAGGTTATTTCACTTGTATGACGTCAAATAATTTGGCTATTTTGTACGATTGGGGTTTTATGGCATACTTTAAGTTATTTCACTTATATGACCTGTGCTAACCCAATGGGTGGAGGGGAACCAACCTGAATGATGCTGGCAACACGGGACACTACAGCACATTTACAGGACAAATAATAGGACACAACCAATAGGCTTTCTGATACCCTGTGGCCTGGCTTCGGTACTGCATTTGGATTTTTTACCCCGACTTTATTTAGCTGTAATATTGCATACATCCATGTCACACGTCAACTTATGTACAGTAACCAAACATTTTATTTTGCCCTTACACAAGGCAGCTAAAGAAACAATAATAAATTTTTATTTATTATGACCATCCTTTTTCTTTAAAAATTGTGAATATCTGTGCTTCCAAAAAACATACATATTCAGAACTCCGATATTGCTAGGTTACTGAAAGTAAACACATATTAATTAAAGCAAAAATAATGAGTTTTGTTAATTAGAAGAAAAAAAACGTTTGTGAGTCATATTCAAAACACTCAACCAAGTCTTTTAAGAAAAGCTAGGTGTATATGACACATTGAGAAGCTATGTTGTGTTGTAACTATAAACAACCTGAGCAGGTCCTCAATAATTCCTTCCCCATTTTTCAAATTGTCAGTGAGCTAAGTTTATTTGTTTATAATATTAGCGTTAATACAAAGTATGGGAGAGCTTTACAAATGGGCCGGTTTGTGGAAATGATGTTTATTTGAGCCAAGCAAACAAACTCGCACCCCTAAATTAAAAGGTCAAACAGCTTTTAGAGAAATTTGTTTGCGGAAGAATTTAGGAGTTAATTCTAGTGTTGGAAAGCGCAAGTTTCCACGGTTACGCCATTGGGTTCCTGGTACGTTGTTCAGCACCTGTTCAAAGCCTCTCTTTCATCTTTGACTTCAAACAGATTTCACATCAAACATGTCATTTTGTTAAAACTTAAAAACTTGCTACTCACATGGGTGTTAAAATTATGCAGCTAAATTAAATTAGAGTAAGAATGCTTCTTTTCAGAATGAATAGCTGACAAAAACAACAGGTGTTCACATCTTACATATTTTCGACAAGAGTGACTACTTGAATTGTTTATTTTCTTTAAATGTGATGATGAAATTTATAGTAAAATTTATAGTAAACTTATTTTTTTTATTCTAGAAAGAGTTGATAAATTTGCATGATTTATCTGATAGTTTATGTGATGGCAGTATGTTTTGAGATAACATTCATGTCGCCTTGCTTAGCACTGGAAGATTATTATCTCTGCAACAGAGCTAACACTTGAACTGACTAAACATGTTCTGGTTGTCAGTCGCAGCCGACTGATAAAATATGCCATGATACAAGTGTAGTTTCCTAAGCAAATTGAAAACACAAATCATTTAAAAATTATGTGGGCATTTCCAAAAATGATCACTCAATATATTGTTTATTTTCTTTAAATGTGATGATGAAATTTATAGAAAACCTGTCAAATATTTTTGCATTCAAGAAAGATTTAACATAAATTCTAGATTATCATTTTTGTTGGGTACAGCCTATTTTCTTGATATTGATGGTATCTAAGCCTTACAGGCCATAGATACATGAGCTGTTGCTACGAATCCTTTAAGCAATTCGCATGATTTATTTGATAGTTTATGTGAATACCAATCGCTAAAGGCAGTATGCTTTTAGCTTACATTCATCCCGCCACGCTTACACTTGAACTGACTTAACATGTTTTGGTTGTTAGTTACGACCCACTGTTGGAATACATTGCCATGATGTACCCTAATTCTTCAACCTTTTCACCCCAGGACTTTTGCAACAATAAGACTTTCAGTCAGTCTAACTTGTTAAATCTCAGGCACAGAAGCTTATTAATAAGTTATACAGTAGGATATAATAATAAATTAATTATTTATAATTGAATTACGCCCTTTCCCAAATTTGCTTGTGGTCTAATTTCATGTTACGTATTTGACAACACACACTCTGAGGGGGGGAAATGTTGAAGAATTAGGGTAAGTGAAATACCCCTAAGCATTTCATGAAACACAAATCTTTTTAGAAATATATATGCACATTTCCAAAAATGATCACTCAATTTTAAGACAAAATGAAATTGTCGCTTTTTGAATTCATCTATGAACGTATCTAAAAGCCAATAAAAACTTTGAATAAACGGTCCTTTTTAAAAAATAATTTTTTTAACTAACCTCTCTTCCTTTTCCAGTGACCAAGGCAGCCAGTGGTTTGGCGAAGAATCTCGAGTGGCTGAATCCTAAACATCCGTACATGCTGTTAGCTGTTAATTTCAAAGCCTTTTGTCTAATGTCATACTAAAACAAGAAAATACAATATCAGATTTAAACATTTGTGTAAATTGGTACTCTCAAAATGGCCATATTTAAGACAGTTTATTTAACATTTTTTAACAAATTTATGTGACAGGTGTTAAATGCATCGATCAAATTTTATAAATGTTTTAAGAACATTTCTAATCAAAATTGAAATTTCCAAAAACTTGACACTGCTCAAGTTTGCATAAATATCTGGCAAAATGTTTTAATCATTTCATCATCTGAAATGTAACAAGTTAATAAAGGAAAGTTTCAGGCTGAATTGAGGCAAAACCAAACAATACTGGTTTGTTTAAGATATTCCGCATCGCTTAAAGACTACATGTATTTCATTGAAATGACATCGAGCCCAATGGGTGAAGGAAACCACCTTTAACAACACAGTGCATTTACAAAAAACACAGGACACCAAAAAACAAATCAGCACCCTAATTCCCCTCAGGCATTACCAGGGCCCAGGAAGCTCCCAGCCAACCACTTACTTCAATTTATAGGAGAACACATACCCTACAAGCATATCCTCAACAAATTCGACTAAATGTGGGTTTGGACAGAAACTTACATTTTCTGGCAGTTTTAGGTCTAAACTTCATAAACAATTTCAAGATTGTGTTTCTGCACTTCTTATCCTTTGCATACCATGTATTTTGTATGGCAAAGGGGTCAAATTTGTTCAGGATTTAGGTAATCAGTTATTGATTGAACACTAAATTGGTTGTCTTCTTTGATTGAGGTATTACCTAGTGATATGCAGCTTTAATTATCTTGTATATCAACGGTGGGGTTAACAAAGTAAAGCCATGGCTCCAATACGATACACATGGATGCTTGGTGATTCTATATATAGAAACAGTTTCTGGTACATTGACATTGATATACACATGGACTTACACCTTTGAACATTTACCTGCATATAGAGGTCAGAACCAGCTTCTTGACCTTTCATTAACTGCTTGACTTGCTTACGACTTTCAACCAATTTACGAATTTCAGTGGGAAGAATACCAGCCTCTAGACCCTCTTCAGGGAGCTCAGGTAGCGACTCCCCCTCCTCTTCCCCCTCCTGAAATAAAATTACAGCAATGCTAAATTTATGACCTACATGCAGTACATCTCTGTAAAACTGAACGTTGCAAAATAATAGTGTAACCCGGTGTTCGTTTGTTTTTCCTTTGCATTTTACATACAAAAATCTATGTAGCTTGCTTAGTTTTTGCCCTTTGAATTAAACCCCAAGTTAAATTAACATCCAATCAAACTGGCATACCATCATTATGGTGTCACCTAAACTTGAATTTGATAACTTCCCATAAAATCTGGTGCCAACGAGTTCCAATGCAACCAATTAATTTCATAGCAGAAATTCTGATAATATAAATATGCTCAGTCTGCCAAGGGTTGTAATGTTAAGTAGCTCGAAATATACCTCTTAGTAAGCGAAGATGCTGTGCAGTTTTCTTACCTTTTTTTGGCCTCCGCTTCTATCAATTGTGGTAAAACAAATGTTGTATTCCTGGATGATTGAGGGGTATAGACTGTTAAAATCCAACAGCAGGATGTACTTGTCATAAAAACCTATAAAAAAAGAAAATTTACATTTCCTAAATATGTCAGTTTTATTATTTTTAACAAAAAAATTCATCTACAAAATGTTCTTTCCAGTTATCTTGTGCAAGGATAGACTTATATTCAACTGAAGTTGCTTTATTTCTTTCCTCCAACCCATTTATTTGTATTACGTTAATTGGGGTTTTATGTCATCTCAAGGTTGTTTACCCAAGAGGTGCCAGCTCAATGGTCGAGGCTATTAGCAAAAAACGTTGCAAGCACGACAGGTCAATATTTCAGTTGGTCAGTAGGGCTTTTCTGTTCATATATTTTTTGTATTACTCAACTGAACACCACACACATTTAATATTAAGAATTTATCTCAACCTAAACTTAAATTTAGGTCCACAAAACACTGTATTATTTCAAAATTACTGAGGAATTGCATAGTTGAAATATACAAACTAAGAACTAACACAGTTTAATATCAGTAAGCAAACATTTTTTACAGCAAACACAGATACTATTTTGAATGACCTGGATGAAGCCATCAACTTTTTTTACTAGCAAGAAAGAGACATCATCAATTGTTATACAAAAGTCCTGGGCTACCTTATAACAAATATTATTCCTGGTGTCCCTTAGAGAGAAAAAGCACACTGGCAGGAATCTTGGACAAGGTTGATTTGTGGAAACCAAGATGAAGCTGGTTGATTTTAAGTTTCAATACTGAGAAGGGGATTGTAAAATGGATTGTTAAAAGCATACATCTTTTCTTTCCCAAGCTAAGTTTAAGCAAAATAAGCTTAAGACCGAAAGCTCAAGGGTACAAAATGGTACCTCCAATAACACACACTTCTTCATAAACCAAGGGAGATAATCACCTCTTTTAGGTTCCAGCACTAAACCTCCTGTATACGAGGGTTTCTTTCGGCCCTGTTTACGTTTACCTCCCTCTCCCCCATCATCATCCTCGGTCTGAGTAAACAAAAATATACCTTCTTACAAATTTCACACATACCAGTTATTTTTATTTAAATAAGAATATAATATATTCAAATTATTATTTTATTTTAAAATGATTATTCGGTATTACAAGTATAAAAATATATTATTATTATTTTTATATGAATACATAT
>JAVFBZ010053807.1:0-10139 GCA_032466195.1 Katharina tunicata
TAAAAATCGACATAGAGCAGGTAACAGCAAAGAAAATGAAAAACTAAAATAGAACTATTTCGCATAACAATAGGCAGGAATGACCAATGCAACAAGAGAATCAAGTCACGTGAAAGAATTTAAATTTGTTCAAAGGTCGATTAACAAGGTCAATCTTCAGCAGCCTCGCTATGACGTTCACAGCTATATTCAAAATACTTCGTCATTACATACAAGGTCCGTCACCGAAGTGAATCAATTGACCGTTTTCTATATACAAATGCACTCCAACCGACTGAGCTGCAGAGGCTTACGGTATAACGACCGAATTTGATCCAGGTATAGGCCGCGAATCTTTCTCCACGAATCTATTCTCCACTGACACAGGGACACTGAAATAGTGAATTTTTATCCAGATATTACCCACAATCTATATACACGTAAGGATATCTATTTTCGTACTAATTTGCCCACAACAACGGAATATGTAGCGTTTTATACTCCTCTTTTGAATAAGAAAAGTCGAACTGGGGATTTTGTGATGTAATCCACTGCTTTGTGAGCCATGATAAACGGACCATTTACGGTGAAAAGCTCAAGCCATGCCAAACTAAGTCGCGTTATCGGCGAAGCCAAAATGTATTTGACGCGGAATAACGCTAGCGGCAAAGCGATCCTCTTGACGATCAATGTTATTTTTAACATACCATTATACGGCCAACCTTGACAAGCCGATAACAAAAGAAGAAAGAGGAATGGCAACATTTTGCAAACGCTTTTAAGAAATGAAGAAACAAAAAAAAACATAATACATGCAATTTTACTATGAATGTATTTCTTTAACTTATTTAAATCGTCAGATCACTCAGTTTGAAAACAACACTGCAGACGAGCAACTATTATTCTTATTGATGTCAATATTAAGCATTTGTAAACCAGTGCACACTGTTAAATCTATATAGCCTATATATTTCTTGAAAACATAAGTGATGAAGTATACGAATGGCTTCATTATCCATGGGAGATAACTGAGTCCGTCTAAAATTCAAAAGGCGCTATCTCCCATTATTAATTACTCCTCCGAACGGCCACAAATTCACTGTTGTGCATTCTTTGCAACGGATTACACAGAATCTGTCTTGGATACTACTACAACTTTATAATAATAATAATAATAATAATAATAACAATAATAATAACTAAGTAAAATTATTAATACACAAACCATGTATAAAAAAAGTTTGAAATTGTTGTCCAAAGATTTTAGGTTCAAGCAAACAGGAACCGATTTAGTCATAGTTAGCTAAGTAATTAGCGAAGTTCTGTCAGTGACGTTTTACTTTATATGCAATGTCTATGACACACGTGTTAACGGGAGGATTTACTTAACTCTTTATCGGATTGTATTACGGAAATTTATTGATGTTTTTGCCTTGGACGTTTTAGCGACAGCCATCAGCATGTTTGACGGCCGAATAAGAGAACTGGTCACAATGAATTACCTCATTACCTTGGCAACCGAAATCCAATTTTATGTTTTAGGAAAATAAATTGAATGGCGGGCAATCACTTCAGAGGCTAATTGGCTTTTCAACCACTCCATACTATAGTACGCTTCAATATGGGACGCATAACAATCAGAAAGCACTCATGCCATCAATGTAACTAATAATTTCGTTTAGCCTTCTCATAAAATCGAAAGTTATGTACTATCATAGATCTATTTTGAGAAAAGTTATAATTATAATGGTTTATTATTATTATTACTTGGAAATCACCAGTCGCCCAAAAAAGATTTTACGAGAAAAACGGCCTGTTATAGATAATATACATTTTAATTTTCTTGTAGATCTGTAATCGTTTTCGATCAACGCAAGATCAGATCACGGGAATACAAAAAAAGGTTGTATGGGTGTTGAATTGTTGTCAAGTATACAGTATACACAAAATATAATTAAATCAAATAGTAGCTTCCTTCCGGTAAATAAGGTGCTCAACAATTCGTCCAAATATATATTGTTTGTTTGATTTGGCTTTTACGCCGTTCCTAAGATTATTTCACTGATATGACGGCGTTCCAGCCATATATGTAGAGGAAACAACCCTAATCGACGCTGACAACACAGAACACGCCACGATACATTTACACGGCGAAAAACAGCACAACACAACAAATTCATCCTGATGCCCTTTGGCACATAGAGCATCAGGTCATAGGAGGCTCCCACTCAACCAACTGCTCCCAAAATAGAGCTAAACACACCGTATTTGTGGAGGGCTGTGTGCATGTATCTTTAGTTTTGCAGAAATATTTATTCATACGTGTAGGCCGAAGAAAAAGTAAAGCAAACCCGCACAAGCGAGGTTAAAGAAAAACTACTGCCATATCTCGAACGACCAGCCAATAAACAGACAATAGTTACGCCAGAAAAACTAGGCCTTTGAACGTATTGACAGCAGAGCTTCGTGGGGTCCCACTACACCCGCGCGCCATCTAGCGGACAGCTAGTTTCTGTCTGTACTGGAGCATTTTAAACGAAATCTGCATCGAAATCTGCATCAGGGACATACGCCTCCGTATACAAAGCATCCAGGAAATCATTTGAGGGGTCTTTAAGACGGTGAGAATGAATAGAACTCACAGAAAAAACTGTGTATAGTATAAACTAACAGTTTGTCTAAATCGATGTGTTCTCCCGCTATCTGATGTGTCGGTTTATAAAAGTTTCACTGTTGGTGCGAATGCTCTTTTTCTGTGCTGTTGCTTCTTTTTGTATTGAAGTTAAAAGCCATTCTAATCTTAAACTTGTTTCTGAGCGGTATGCTTTACACTCGACTTAATGCACTCATTGTTTCTTCGTAAAAGGATTCGGCGGATTCAAACAATACTTAAGTTTGAATTGGCAGGACGGTTGAAGATGTGACAAATTAAACAACAACATCACGACAAACTGCCCAGTTGAATTAGTATTAAGGAATATGAAACAATACCTAGCCGATGACTTGAAGCCGTCATAAATTCAGAATCACTTTGTTACTTTGGAAAGTGGCTTATCGCAAAGAAAAATATTTTAGGAGGGCTACTCTTTCATCAAAGTTAAACAAACCTCGCCAACAAGTGGCTGGACATTAATATTCCCCAACACACTACTTTGTTTCAGCCTCTTATAAGCTTAAGACCTACTCCTAAAAATGTCGAGTGGTATTTTGACACGAAGCTTTGGCAGATAAATTTAGCTACTTAGAACCGGTGTCTCAATTGCCATTTAAAACGTGACAAGAATCCGTAGACAAAAATATACGTACACGCATACTAAACTACTTTCGCTGTTCCTGACGTTCACCGAGAAGATAACGTCTCGGGAAGGAAACCTTTCTTCAAACTTTAGCAAATGTATTCTGTAAACGAGAAGATTTATTGACGAGGCCCCAAAAATTCATATAGCTACTTAAATATTTATCTGATATAACAAAAACGTATCTAAATTTTAAATCTCATTGTGCACTAAACAATTAAGACATTGAAAGTTAAGGTATTTACATTCGTTAGTCTTTCAATACATTATATTGTTATGTGAGGCCGTCTGGCGAAGGGCGGCATGTTTCCAGATTATATTCATGCTGTCATACTTAGCACTGGAGGAGCATTATCTTTCCAACAACGATAACACTTTAGCGACTTTACATTTTTGGTTGTGTTTGAATCGCAGTCTACTGTTGGAATACACAACCGTCAGATAAGTGAAATACCCTTGATCACGGCGTTAAACACCAATCAATCAATCAATCGTTATGCGAGCGGATATATTACGGATTATCTGTAACTGGTGAGGAATTACTTGCGTTCTGTTAATTTAACGAAAATTTATTTTGATTACATTAGAACGGGTGTTTTGTTTTTACATAGACATTATATCGCTTTACTGTTTGGGACTAAACATTCAAGATTATTTGTGAAGTTCCTAAAATAGAAACGAAATTATTCTACATTGGAATATAAAAGGTTGAAGTTTTGCCAAGTATTTCTTAAACTTAAGAAATACTAAAGTAGCTTTATAAGTACGGACCCTGTATAATAAACATTTGAACATTTCCTAACCTTAAAGCTTTTGTATTAAATGTTCGCCTTTTGAATGTGTTAACAGGAACTCTGGTCAAAGGGGGTAAGCTGCAACACATTTGTGCCAGGCTGTGCCTAGTACTATCTGAATAGTGAATAAAGTTCCCAGAGGGCAATTCGGTCAGGTTACTGCTTCCAGCGAGTGTCATGGAAACTGAGTTAAATAGGGGGTCGTATATAGAGTAAGTACTCTATGAGTATTCGTTTCAGAAATCGTAAGCTATTAGCATCATCATAAAAACTCCATAATTGCATGTTGGAAATCGTTTGCTAGTCATGTCTTAACACACAAGTTATCTGGGCTAAGATTGTATAAGGATGGTAACTGATTGATGTTAAACCTTGGAACAAAGTATATTATTTCGTTGGCATGGAAACCCAAATCCAATTTCACCTAAAGACGTCGAAGGGCGAGTAATCACTTCAGAGAATAGTGTGATATTTAACCAGTCCAGTCAAACATGAATCTAGGACATGTATAGCAGACAGATTAAACTCTTTGATGCTCTCTGATAGTTACATTTTGATAACTTAAAATAACATAAGCACTCAAAATTAGGGTTTTACAACAAATTCTGATTGCCTTGATTTTAACCAACTTTGAAGTTTGTGCATAAATTAAAAAAATTACTTTGAAATGAAAATTATTCAGTTGGTTCAAGGCTAGTTATAGCCAGGAGAAATCATGCAATAATTCAAATTCAGCGCAAGGAAAGCCGGACATTTTTCCTCGTATGCCTCAAGTAAAGCTTCTGATCTCGCCGGTTTCATGACCTTATATATAATGAGTTAAGATTTTGAATAATGGATGGGGCGGGGGCTTATTGACGTGGTGTCGCGTCGGTACATCTTAGGGTGGCTCAGTTATGACAGCTGATTGACACATCCACATAATAATATTCTGGCAGAAAATTAAGTTTTTAGTTTTTTAGCTATTATAAAACTCTCCTTCAACTATTGGAAAGCCTTTAACTTATACTTCTTGAGAAAAATATAAATTTTTCATGAGATTCTGTGATAGTGCAAAATTCAGAACTTTTGAGTGCGTATGTTAGTTTAAACCAATTTGTTATTTTGATTGATGTTAATATTATGACAATGCTTGTCAGATCAACCGTTTAAGATATGTAGTCTTCCGATAAATATATGACAATTATTGAGTGCTGTTAATCACAATATTATCCAGGGTGTCACTACATACATTGCCAAGAAAATTATTGTAAAGCATTTTGATCAATAACAATGGAATAATAAATGTTCCGTATCGTTAACAATTGTGGCACAAATACAGAACAACAAAGAACTATATGGGTCTTTTCCTCTGTCCAGATGATTAACGAATCAAACTTCCAACTGTTCTGGTGCACGGCTATCCATCAAACGGCCAAGGTGAGTCTGTAGCCATGGAAATGAAGCCTTACCTAGTTAATGACATGTGTCCTCGTTATTTGCAGACCTCCTTGTCACCGTGACTTCGAGCTTTATGGTAGGATACAATTTCAAAACACAGTGAGCCGATATTAAAGCTTAACAATTTTGCTTCGAGGAATGACAGGAATTATCGACTAGAACACTAATTTTTACTAAACTATGCTAGCCTGATAAAATAAAAGCATCTCGTATGTCTTTTAACAAGATGGCTTGTCAACGAGATTAAATTGCGTCGAGTTGGTGCCAGTGTGTGTCAATTGGAACGAGTGTAAAGTTCCCAGAGGTCGATAAAACAACTGCCAGTGTCACATACATCCCATGGAAACTGCTTTAAATAATACTTGGTCGTATCTTGGTGAAAACCACTGACTGTAAAGACAACTATCTACAGTTAAACACTAATGAAAAATCATTGTAATACAACGAGAGGTTAAATAGTTATTTGCTTAATATTTCGCGTTGAAAGGTATGCCTTTATTACCACAGTGACGTTTGAATGAAGGAATTCCTGGGGAAAATGATTGCATAGAAACATGAAAAATCACTGTTATACAACGATAAGTTAATTCGTTATTTGCTAAATATTTCGCGTGAAAAGGTATACTTACATTACCACATTGACGTTTGCTTAAAGAATTCATGGGAAAATTATTGCATAGAACAGATCTCTAAGATGTACTTTTCACAAACGTATATCCGTATGAACAGGGAGTAGTAATTTGAGCGATGATATTGACAGAAGAATGAGCTTTGGCGACCTAAGATAGAAGTTGGTCGAGATACTTTGTGTCGTCGCCATGAAAACCCAAATCCAATTTTACGGTATAGCCAAAATATTTGAAGACTGCTCACAACAGGATAGAAATATTTTAAGAAGAAACTTTGGCAGAGAAATTAAGCTATTTGGAACCGGTGTCTCAATTGCCATTTGAACGTCAATCAAATCTGTAGACGCAAATTCAGCCGAACAACAGTGTCGAAACTGTGGTAAAAAAGACAAACTCGTAATTTGATAAAATATGTTATGTTAAACCAAACTGTCGAAGCTTAAACTTAACCCTTCGATTAATAATAATAATAAAAACAAGTATCAGTGGACTTTCTTAGTCGTTTTCTAGTCGCTGATGGTCTCTTTTATCGTTCTTTGCGGAAACTCGAGAGGTGATTTTGTGACGAAATTGACTGATGTTTTATCAGGGAAAAAGGGTATCATCATCATTTAACATAAGCCCAAAAGTAATCGGGGTGCGGGATTGGGCAGCGATCAATTCAGAGAATTCTGTGAGTTACAGAAAAGAGTTTTTACACAGCTTCGTTAACATTGGTAACTTATAATCATAGTAAACCTTTCGCCAATTTCATATCATTCAGTCACCGAATCCTTGATCTGCAATCACTCGATATCACGAGTTGGGTTTTGTCAACTTCTAATCTGACAACATAACCTATTTGGATTTGCAAGATATCTGGGATGCCATCGAAGGCGTGGTTAATGATGAGTTATGGTTAAGAGAAAGGTTGCTTGGTAGTGTATCATCACATTGCTGAAGTAAGTTTGTTAGCTGCAAGTTGAAGCCGTGCTTATATGATGGACCATGTAGTCGATAATTCCAGATCCCTTCAAAACAGTGGCTGGTGGTTTCCATTGAATAAGGCCTCATCCACTCGCAACTCATGTCATTTAATATCGTAACTGTCAGCCTAGGTCAAGATTCAGGCATATTCTATAAGACAGTTACAACCATTACCAATCAATACAACTGTCCATTCGAACCTGACCTTTCAGTCAGAAAGGATAATGAATTGGCTTCTTAATTAATCTGCTATGTCATCTGTGAAAAAAAAACTGTTTGCAGTTGGTCCGTGAATTAATTATTAATCTAGTAACTGGCATGGAAACCTACGAGGAAAGTTCCATCTAGCGATGACCTCGAATGACAGAGTTGGGAACTTGATGATTGAACCCTCGGATATTTTTGTAAAAGTTTCTAAAAAAACAAAGAAAGATAAATACAACATAATACATTTTAAAGAAAGGGGCAGGTCAGATATGAGCAAGCAGATGTCTACTGAAAACAGCCCTCTTCAAACCGACAAGCGAGTTCGTGCCGAAGAAACTGAAGCGAAAGCTTATTGACAGCATGTGTTCATGAATTCCCAGGAATTTTGTCAAAGTGACTTGTGGCTCATTGGGTAGGATAACGTTTAGTCTTACGTACGGCGTTAAACCCCAATAAAATGGAAAAAACATGTTTGACTGACTAATGGTTTCAAAGTTTGACTCATTGGTAAGCGATGTGCTGTTGATTTTCCCGATGTATTGGTGGTTATTTTCTTATTGTGTTATAATTTTTTAAAACTCCCAAGTGTTTCTATTTGGAACTGAGTTTTCAAAAGTAAACTCGATTTCCATCAATTAATTTGACATAGTAGGCCAAAGTCACAACTCCGAGAAACGACAAAATACGCATGTTTCAGTTTCAAATTTTATTTAAAGTCGGAATATTAGTTACAAAATAAGAAAACATTAGCTAAATTCTAAATGTTTAGTTTCTATATGTCCGTTTATTAATGATGATGGTTTAATAAACCGAAATATAGAAACTGTTTTGGTCTACTATGTCAAAATACTAGTATTCAGTATATTAATTTATTTGTTCGGAAGAAATCAAACTATGTTTTACCATTGACATGTCCTCATATACCATCAGACAGAACGTACGGGTATATCAATTACATTTAGAAAGAAGATGAGAACTTGGAAATCAATGTTTGTTTGTTTGATCGGGGTTTTACCCCATACTCAATGTTCTTTCACTTAAGACGGTGCAAAAGCCCAATCGGCGAAGGAAACAACCATAAACGACGCTGGCAACATCCAAGACAGAACAAAACATTTACATTGAATTAAAAACAACAGAACCACACCAAATCGGTTCGGTGTATCCATTAGCTCAGAGAGTACCAGGATGCAGGAGACTCTCACCCAACCACTGCTGGAAATCGATGAGTCAAGCTTTATTTGGCGGGTGGTTGGGCGGGAGCCTCATTTGTCATGGTGCTTTCTGAGCTAACGGACACAGGAAGCCGTTTTGGTGTGGATCTGTTGTTTTGTTCTGTAAATGTATGGTGGTGTCTTTCGTATTTCCAGGGTCTTTTCCGGTGGTTTCCCTCACCGCTTGGCCAGGCACGCCGTCATATGGGTCAAATAACACTAAGTTCGCCGTAAAGTTCCAATCAAACAAACAAACAAACAAATCAAGCTGTGTTCGTCAGCAGAAACTGAAACAATGTCTCTCTAATGAAATGCATACGTCCGAATTGTTTTCACACCAAGTTATATATGTGACTTATAGCTAGAAGCTTTAATCAAATTTTACCACATTTCTTTAACAGATATCAGGAATAATTGATGTACAGAAAAATTCATTAGGGCCAGTGTTGACTGACGAGGTACTGAAAGAAAGAAAAAAGTAGAAGATATTGCATTCAAACACGTTCCAAGCTGTGTCTATAACCAGTTAAAACCAAAGGGGAATAACGTGTGATGTCAATATAATCAAATCACAGGTTCACAGCAATGTGGCTGGAATATAATTAATTAATTTTTTAAATTTTTAAATATTTAAATTTTTGAATAAAATATACCTCAAACACTTTCATTTATTTCCCCACACATAACAAAACCAATCTTTAAACAGTAAAATAATTTGTCACAATAGGATCCAGTTTTTCAATAAATACATTGTCAAGAAATGAAGGATTTTGGTAAATAGTTATGGGACAACGAACAAATAAGTAATGCTGATCTCACCAGATGATGAACTGATCAAATTGCGAACTGTTCTAAGGTACCCTGTGGTACTTAATGTGTCTCCATCAAACTGCCATGGTGAGATTGTAGCCATGAAACTGAAGCCGTACCTGGTTTATGGCTTGTGTCCTCGTTAATTTCAGACCACTTTGTTATCAGGACTGGGGGCTTATCGGGAAGGATAACATTTCAAAATACAGTGAACCTACAATCAAAATTAACTAATTTTCTCCAGTGAATGACAGGATTTATCGACTAGAATACTAATTCTTGCCAACCTTTGCCAGCCAGATAAAATAAAGGCTTCTCGCGTGTCGGCTTGTCAACGAGATTTAAGTGTGTCGAGTTGGTGCAGAATTCGTGTAGAATACCCAGAGTCCTTTTCAACCACTTAAGAGCTTCACATGGGTCTAATGAAATTGGCTTTAGGTAATGTTGGGCCTTTTCCTGTTAACTGCCTTAAAGTGGTACAAACCTAATGAAAAATCATTATAACACAAATATTGGGAACCGGGCAAAGATTTGCTAAACAATTTGCGTGGAAAGTTATGCGTCTTTAACAACAATGGCGTTTGAATCAAAGTATGTCTTTAACAATGATTGCATAGACAGGTCGCAAACATGTAGGCTATATTACATAAGCGACTATCTTCAGTACCATGGAATAATCTGAGCGATGATTTTTTAATAAAAGGAAGGTCTGTAGGTGGTTGACCGGAGCTTCCTGAAGTCTAGTACTTTACAGATGAATACAACTCAATCGAAGTCGTGAAAAATCAACAGATAAATCTATTT
>JAVFBZ010053818.1:0-10138 GCA_032466195.1 Katharina tunicata
TACATGACAATGAACATGCAAATATTGTTTTGTCTACAATGTATTACATAAGTTACATAACCAGCAAGAATGACTTAAGCAGTTAGCCAACTTTATTATCATGACTTAGACACTTATTTTATTAGGGTGACGAAATGTTGTTCAGCAGTTCCAATTAACTTGTGTACCAACGTCAACAGTGCTATTAACTTTTCTACAAGCGTTTTCCAATGTTGTTCAGGGGTACTGATTAGCTTTTGAAACAACGTTTACAAACGGTGTCCAGCCGTCACAATTAACTTTTGTTCCAACGTTGACCAATATTGTTCAGGAATTCCAATTCTCTTTTGTAACAGTGTTTTCCAAAGTTGTTCAGAAATTCGAATGCGCTTTCGACTATTAGCCAAGAGTTGATATAGATACATGAAGGCGTGAACCATCAAACAAATCATAACTGAAAGTACTTGTCAATAAATGCATGTCAAACAGAACAAACGGGCCAGAAAGCTCCTCCAGTAGATTAACACACACTTCGTGGCAGTAAAGAAGGTTTTCTCACATTTGGCTGTTTTGCGGCTATATTTTGTCGACCTTACGAGTTGTTTTCCCACCGAGTTTATTGAACAAACAGGTTAACAAAGGACTTTAAACCTGTTAGATCTGGTAAGCATCACCTGCTAAGACTGAGGTATTAAATGGTGACAATTCTAATGAGAAATGTAGACAGGTTTGGGATCTATGTGATCCGAAGTTGAAGCTCGTCTTTTCATGAGGGCTGGTATTTCCTGTCACATTTTTGGCCCTGACAAGAAGGCCGAATGCGGAAAGCTTTTCAACAGATGAAAGTTGTTGGACATAAGACAGAATCTAGAAATCTCCACGCCTGTGATGCCCTGTTGACAAAACCGGCTTCGCAATCTCCGCCTCAAGATTGTCGGAAACGCGTTTCCATCATTGTTAAACCTTCCTCTTTAGCAGTCATATATATGATTATTATGTTCGACACTAGATTTCACTCATATATAAATAGATTTATGTAACGTTCTCATTGTTTTTTCGACTTAATCACGGCAACGATATAAGCTTGCCTGGTTTATACAGGAAGTATCGCTATCATTAACAGTATCAAATCACGCGAGAGGAACAAACGCACAGTTCAAAAAAATATTATTTTGCGATGATGCTATCTTTAAATCTGATTGATTGATTGAGTGGTGTTTAATGCATTGCTTGGCTGTATTACAATGGTAAACAGCTACATGTATACTAACCTAATGGTAACAAACAAAGTGCCCTGATCTGATGAGGTAATGACCATTTTACAATTGTACAACTAACTGGCAGCGAGAATATAGCCCAAGCACACTTCCCGGAGCCGAATCACCTATCCATATACATTAGGCCTTGGCACTAAAGTGTTGTAGTCCGGATCTATGATTTTTGCTTTGTCACAAAAAATCTAAACCAACTGAAAATCTTCCATTCTATAAACTGATGTACTCTGTAGCAATGCATTTCATATTGGGGTACAGTTGTCCAGATTAAGTGTTTGGCAAAAGATCCAGCTTGGAATTCATTTTTTGTCGACAGTTGTTGCGTTGAGAATTTACTGTTTGGATGGAACTCGAAGTTTTGGGTATTTTGGAAGATGGCTTCGTAAGTTATACGCCAATACAACAGGTGTAAGGTCCGTCACTTCTGCGTTTATATATATCAGAAGGCAAACTTTTAAACGATATTTTCACTCTTTTTGAGCTTTGACCCAAGTTAAGCTTTTCGTTTGTAAAATACATTCAACTTCTTCAACTTTGTAACACGATAACCGTTGAACACTCCTCGAACATAAGATGTGTGTAACTCGACTACAATATAGCAAGCATGGCCGGTCCAGGGTTTATTGCGCTAAATCTATAAATTTATGGTATCTCTTGGTACATTTTATTTTAAAAAAAAAAGCCAAATGTGAATGGGTCGTGTTTTATACTACTTGTCGTTTTAACAGTTTTGTCCAACTGCCTGTAGTCTAACCACCAGTGGTGTGTTAAAGTAGAGTTCATCTTCAATACGCCATGTAGTTTTCTTTTAAGATGATTTATTCTATGTTATGCTAATAGGACGACCATTCCTTGGTGTGATCCCAATTACACGTGTCATCAATTCTTCCTTTTATTTTCGTAGGTTAAAACGAATTGCGTCAATATTTTCTCTGTTTGTATGGTTTCTGGATTTATGCTCTTGTTTCAATTGTTTTTAAATTGTCAGACCAACATGGCATGCTTTTGAAATGAAAAATTGATAATTGAGATTTATCTTTCTGTAAAGTGCAAACGTGATATTTTTTGCTTCAAGCATATTTTCCTGGTGCATTGCTGATATCATTCGTTATACGATGTTTGCTTAGCAAATGTTTGTCGCATCCTAAATATATCTTTGAAATGGGTGGCCTATAGAGATAACCTTCAACGAATAGAGCTTTTAACTTCTGTCTGGTCTAGCCAAGTCCATCAAGCTCCTTTGCTTACAATTTATATTGCCAAAAAACATGTGTAGTGGATAATAGGCTCAACAAATGGCCAATTTCCACAGTAGATTTTCATAAAAATCTGGCACGCATCAAAATGTTAACTTTTATGTGTTTTGGAATTACTAAGTTGTTGATAAATTTCTCAGTTTTTCGCTACTGGCTCTGAAAGTTATGGCCGATGGAGCAGGGGTGTTTGTCGAGCACACAAAAGAACTGCTCACCGATTATCTGTTCTAGACGAGGGACAGAAGAAAGTTGTGGGTGCTGGAGGTCGCCCGCACGTCAGGTCAACTTCACCGTGTATGCCTAAGGATCGCAGGAAACCTCATACTTATAGGCCTTCGTCTGAGGCTCTAAATGATACCTCATCTTTGTTGAACAGCCCGTGCAGGAAGCGTCTTTCTATTGTCGTTATTAGACGCTTCCCCGTTGTATCAAGGTCGCGGGCCTCTGTTGTGTAATTGGTTCAACCCGTATTACATCTTTGCTTAGACAACCATGTCAAGGAAACGTTCCACGAAATCAGCCCACTTGATGACATTTGGATAAATTGCTCACGGAAATGTCTTTCGTTAGACAGGGGAAAACCTCATTTTATCGATATTTGCATGTTTTTGTTTGATTGCATGGATCAAGGAGATAAATAAAACAGAACGCAATGCGAAGAGCAAGTTCGTTGGTATATTTTATCGAAAAAATATGCATCACTTAGGAAGACTGAGATTCGAACCCCCTTTGTTGCTTGTAAGGACCACCACTTTCTTCCTGTGTTGGATTTAGATTGCCCAAAACGCTTTTATAAAACACAATGGTACACTTCCCTTCATGTTGTCCTTTTGGGCGGTGACTTACACGTAACTATGGATCCTGATGACCTACAAGTGACTATGGATCCTGATGGCCTACAAGTAACTATGGATCCTGATGGCCTACAAGTAACCATGGATCCCGATGACCTACAAGTAACTATGGATCCTGATGACCTACAAGTAACCATGGATCCTGATGACCTACAAGTAACTATGGTTCCTGATGACCTACAAGTAACCATGGATCCTGATGACCTACAAGTAACTATGGTTCCTAATTTTATGAAAGTATTGGACATATATCAAAGAAGCATAATACTATTGTGCATAAACCTTAAAGTATCACATTAATTTGAGAGAATAAAACGCAGTACCAGAGAGTTATAGGGTCTACCGCTGCATTAAGATCTTCAAAAGTGTTTGAACTCTTATTACATTTACAAGGACCTCTCTTTACATAAACGTGGAGTTACATTCGTGTCATTGGGATTTTACGCCACTAGTGAAACTGTTTGTTCGATACATGACGCCGTCTAGTTAATACGGTGAGGGAAACCACCCTCGATGTCAATGGCAACAAGTCGAGACTGGTCCATGGAGGAAACACTAAACATATGTGCAATAAAGGTGCATTCACACAGTGCGATGTGGTGTAACGACTTCTGGGGATTCCCCTTGTTAAACGTGCTTTGATTGGTCGATATTTGTCTAAAAATAATCTGGACCAATCAAAAGGCTTCTTATTTGGGGAATCCCATAATGTCGTTACTACAAATCGTATCATGTGAATGCAACTTTAGACAATTTGAACACGACGAGTGTAAGTATGATCAGGTTCAGCTAATGTTTACTCACATGCACTTCGCTCGCACATGGCGTCCACCCCTTTCTTCATCTGTTTGATATCCACCATTAACGAGAGCGTTTCCATAATCTTCGAACCCTCGCACTCCCGTACCAAATCCTCCATGCAGGTCACCATGTTCTGCAGACTGCCGTCCCTGGAAATGTAGATATATTTATTAATAAACCATACCTTGATATATGTTAGCTTGTACACTTGAAAAAGACACCGGTATATATTTCAAACGTTGCTAAAAAAATAAAATAGGAGCTATAAACACAACTTATGCTTGTATTTTGTGATGGACATTAGACTTGGTTAACTCCCATGGGTAGCTCTTCGTTTGTTATGAGTTACTTATGGTACTATTCTCGCGTGATTTCTTCTTTACAACACACCAGATTTTGGCTGTTATTCTGTCGATTTATAGATCACGGGAGTTATTTGTAATTGAATTTGATCAACATTTAATTTTATTTCTTTTTGTCTTTTTTTTTTTAAAATCGTACACACCCACTGTTTAATGTTAAATTTCTGTTGACACGTTACAAAGGTATTGTATCGACTACTCTGGAATGAAAATTAATCTAAGAATGTACCATGGTGCTGTACGCATAAGGGCACCTGATGCCCATTGTTGTCTTGCGCTAAACCTTCCCGACAAACGACATCTTTGACACAGCTCAATATAAAGAAGAAAACGGAAAAGCCGATTGGTTGAAATTTGGCGGGCAAGTTTACAGCAAGATTTATACACCTCGAGTCTATACTGCGGAATACAGATTGACCACTTCATAGCTTTAAGCCAATGAATGATAAAAACTATAGGAAGGCTGCTGACCCTATTAGAGCCCGGTCTGTCCACAGTGAAGCCAATTGTGAGAAAAGGCCGGTGGTTTCGCGAATTGTGTTAAGTGCTTTTGATTTCGATTTTACTTTTTGTCTTCTTCTATCTGTTTGGAGAGTGGTGACGATGTTTCCCCTCTGGTTTTCCGCCTAACTCCGACAATGGATCGTCATCGTATACATTTTTATATTATTTATATATTTGATTGTTCTTTAGTTTTATTATTACATATCCAAGCCTGGCATGACCTGTCCAAACTTTGATGATTAACATTGATGTTCTTTAGTGGTTTACAAAACAGTTGTCTTGAATACTTACTCGCAATATGAGCTGACGTCTTTAACATCGAAAAAGGGTGTGCCCATTGACCTTGTGGAGTTAACAGATATGAATGTTGACATACATGTGTGCGTTTTAACAACAGCGTCGGCCGGGCAGTTGTCTCCCTTGATTCCAGCTATGGCCGCCAAACCTGTGTAAACCAAACAGACTTGTAATAAAACAGGTTATATCAGAATATTACCCCCTTGGTGCGAGTTCCATAAGTCATAGGTTTATGTCCATAAGAGTGTATATTATCAATAATGCCATGGTGTATTTTATTGCATAATCGTAGAGTTTCTAATTGTGGACATCTTTTTCGGATTAAAAGACTCCAGAATAAGTCAATGAGTTGTTCCAACGATAGCTTTAATTAAAGTTAAAATTAATACAGATGTTGATTAAGCTATGACATAATATCCCTTGTTAAGGAAACACAGTTGTAGCATTGCTCAAAAAGTCAACACTGTTATGCTATTAATACCTTTAATAAATCGGTGTTAGCTATGGAGCAATACGTCCCCAGGGTGAAGGTGGACGAAGGCACATCGCCTGTTGAGGCCATGAACTAACACAGTTATACAAACATTACGGAAGGAACAATACATCCTTTTGTTTTGCGATACAACAGTGGAAGTGTGCTTATTGCAGAGGTGTTGTTCTCTCAGCGTTACGTGTGCATTGACATTGCTGGTAGCAATGATCCCTGTAGAATTCCTAAGCCAGACGGTAAAGTGTGGATCTAACTGATTTGCACCGATTTGGGTTTTCTCTTCTATATTGGAGTAAGAAGCGATAGATTTGAACTCCCAGTCTATACAGCAAACCAACAATAATGACTAACAAACTGATGAAAGACAGAGCAAACCGACTGTCTTAACAAAGGGGAGTATTGTCTAGTGTACTTATATAAACTATTCACAGTGAATATAGTGAAACTTTCACGATCGAAGTGACAGTTAAAAAACTTTCGATACAAATAAAGAAAATGAAAAATAATGTTCCTTGAAAGAACCAACTTGTGTTCAAGGCATTTTCCTGTCGCATGTCGTCTTCATTCAGATAATTATGACACAGTTTATGTGTATATTGTTACCATCGTCATGTAAGGGAAAAAACCCAAATTCGGATAGAATGCCAAGCTGTCTGCGCGTAAAACAGTGCAACAGCTCACGTGGTTTAGCTCTCCATGCACCAGGGAGAAATAATCCTCTTTAAAACTCTAAAAATGTCTTAGCACATATAAATTATTTTAGATTTAAACTTGCGCGACTTATAAAATATCCTATCAAGCACGATGCTTAAAAGCTGTTGTTTTGGGGTTGAGAGAAAACATAGCAGCGAGCAAGGTACGTTCGTGACACCAGCGATTCCGACGTCACGTAATGGAAACGCCAAACATATCACGTAAGTGACAGATCTAACCTTGACACAAAACAACCGTTTCGTGACCATGAGAATTCTAATGGCGTTTTTTGTGTGTGCCTCAATTGTGATTTCACATCTACTGCGTGGGAAAATGTTCAAAGTTATTACAATTTCGCTGATGTTTGGATAAGAATACCTAGGTAAAATGATTCGCCCCCAAGAAAGAACTTGTCTAATTATGGTTATTAGGTTATTTCACTCAAATGGCGGTTTGACAGCACAATGGGAAATGCCTTCGATTTCGATTGTATCACATTCACTGACTGGGCGTCAGACAAAAATGTTTCTCGATAGCCGTTATCTGAGAGACAGGAGAGTATCGGGGCATAGGAAGTTCTTGCCAAATACAGAATAGAATGACAGCATTGAGTTGGCTAAAAACCCTTTATAACGTAAGACATATCTGAATTAGAACTTATGGTTTAATACAGTGGACAATACCCTCATAAACAAGAAATTGTAGTTCTTTATGTGCCTTAAATTTGAGTTTCTTATTCACTGACCACTGCATTAGCCTTTTCCAACACACTCAACTCTTCAGTGAGTTACGGTATTATAACGCCTAAAGCTTAAACGTGACGTAATTTTAGCGTGCGATATATATTTGTCGTACGGCATTTTGTGAAAGTGGCCCCACAGGACTATAAGACGCATATCGCTCGGTTCTGGTTAATTTGGTAAAGCTCATTTTATTCTCTGTTGTTTAGAAGCTTGTAAGTTAGAGTCTGATTAATCGAGTCTTTATTTTGATAACAATCTTTGCAGATGAATATGAAAACATTTATAACCTAAAACCTTCGCCGCTATATATACAACAAAGGTAACACGAATTTTATTTTTTAGCAATAAATTAGAAAAAACTCCAAACAAGAAAGTCATATTGGTAGGCGTGATTATTTAAACAGTGATTAACTTTGTCAAAAAGTTGGAGGTGAAGCCGAGTTTAGTTGAGTTTGATAGCATTTTCATATAAGTTCCCCATAGCTGAGTAACCCTAACCTGACCAGATGTGGTTGAGTATATAGAGTTTTGACGATACACGTCCATTGATTCGTAATTATTACATTTAATCAAATAAGGAATCGTAGCCTACCTTTACCACTGAACAAATTAACCACAGCTGTTAATGTACAATAAAGATAAGATCATGTCTTGTTTTGATCTCTTGACATTTTTAGGAATACGATATTGTATTGAAAAATGAACGGAAATAATACCCACAGCAGATTCGCTTGTGTCCATTAAGGAATTTGAAAGCTTGATTCAAATTCTTCTTAGTTTATCTATAATTTTGATCCGCCAACTTAAAATGGCGGTTACATTAGCTATTCAACAGTCGTTCCACTTGAAGAGGTTGAGATAACCTAATAGCTTTAATACGAGAAAAGGTGACAAGAAAAGAAAATGGAGCCGACTGAAGTGGTGGTTAACTTTGGAACCACGTTAACCATCAAGCCAGAGTCTATTTTCTAAAGGGAGGCCGTGAAGTAAGATTTTAGAAGCGACCAATTTATCGAAAAATAAGTTGTCTTTTACACGCTGAACGGCCGTTATTTTCACTTTAAGTTGAGTAAATGACGGAATTACGGCTGAAACCCAATTAGCGCGTGTGTTTAAGACGTTTTAAATCATCCGTCGTCAACTTATTCTTTATTCAATTGTAATTTTCATCTTGTAGCGATTCCAAAAATTCCCCGCCTTACTGTTTGCGTCAAAGGTGACATGAATTGATTAGAATGGTGAGTAACTTTGTTATCAAGTTTACCGTGAGAAGAGAGTCAGTCCTGTGAGGAAGTTAAGTATGGGAGGAATAAATACACAGGGTCAATTTCCCACTCTATCAATAAGGTGGTATTGACCTCATCCTTTGTAAAACACGGTTACCCCGTGAAGATCTGTAATTAACCTTACCTGTTAAGATAATTAGTAATCCAGCCAACTCATCCATTGTTATATTGGCAATCAATTAGAAGGTTAAAAATTATCAATTATTGTCTCCGGTGTGTAAGCGTTTTCACAGGTAAGGACAAATTTTCCTCCGCTAGCCGTAACCGCCACTTCTCTCAACTTCGATCGTCCGTTTGAACGTCAACTGTCGAAAATCAGCCCAGTTGTTTACAGCCTAGTCACGTGGTGTTGGATTAAGGAGGAACGCAGACGTTGTTTTATCGATTGTCACCGGTTGGCGGGTTAACTTCTTTACCACTTTAGCTGCCAGTGTTTTGTGTACAGAAGATAGAAAAACACCTCAGTTCGAAACCCTCTTTATTCGGTAAATACTGCATTTGTGAGCTTGTCCTCTGAGAAATCTTCGACTACACCGAGCTTCTTACCGCAGAGGTTGCAAGGTAACGACTCAGAGGTTAAGAACAAATAAACTATTTTTTTTAATTCAAATTTATGGACGATTTGACTTCTATGACTGTAAAACCACAATGCTTAGGACTGTTCGCATATTATTCACTTTTACATATTAAAAACGGATCAGATTTCACATCCATTCTGTAGGGTTATTTCTGCATTGGTTTTCAATGGACCGTTGACACCGGAATCTATATGCCATGAATTGCGCAATATGTTCACACATACAATATTGACCTCTAGCGTATACAGGCTTGATCACGTTAAACAATGCCTTGTGTGAAATCAAACATCTAATAAGTGATGAATTGTTGTCGTGGTTTGAGGTGCGTGGTGTTTTACTCCACAAATAAAGTCAAATAACCGTAGCTTTTATACGATGTTGGCACCAGTACTTAAAGCGAAATGTCGCTGTGAATAGAAATTCCCGCTTCGACACTTGGGCCAAAAAAAAACAAGTATCCTAACTGTGTCCGTTCGCTACCACATTGACAGTCCTTGTACATGTAGTCAACGAATGAAACGAGCCTTACCACAAATATTTAACAAAAAAACGGAAAAAAACATAGAAGTTGTGAAAACTTATCTATCTCTTCAAAATTGTAGAACCGTATCTACCTCTTCAAAATTGTAGAACCATATTTACAATTTCAACATTGTAGAACCATATATACCTCTTCAAAATTGTAGATCATATCTACCTCTTCAACATTGTAGAACCATATATACCTCTTCAAAATTGTAGAACCATATTTACCTCTTCAACATTGTAGAACCATATCTACCTCTTCAACATTGTAAAACCATATCTACCTCTTCAAAATTGTAGAACCATATTTACCTCTTCAACATTGTAGAACCATATATACCTCTTCAAAATTGTTGATCATATCTACCTCTTCAACATTGTAGAACCATATATACCTCTTCAAAATTGTAGAACCATATTTACCATTTCAACATTTTAGAAGAATATCTACCTCTTCAACATTGTAGAACCATATATACCTCTTCAAAATTGTAGA